>JANSTS010009219.1:41357-53360 GCA_026546915.1 Sylvicola fuscatus
TGAAATACCAATATCGTGCAGCAAAAAACAATTAACCGGCGATCCTCTGACGCATAAGAACAATGCACCAAAAATGAAATGTTCGCAATGCGTTTTTTATGTTATCGAACTTATGGCTATGGGCTTCCCAGCGCTCATTTATCGTGTTCTTTGTGCATTCGCACAGTCGCCGGATCCTCTTTGGATCATGCCCCCCCCCCATCTTACCTCCACCAGATCGCGTCGTGTCCATTTGCCTCATACATATAATATGCTTGTACCTCAAAGCGATTGCAATAATAATCAACGCGAGCTGTCGCAACAGAAGAGGCGCGCAGCCGCACAAAATACGCGCAGGCGCAGGCGCAAAAAAAAACAGCAAATTCATCATACAAACGCAACAAGCTGCTGCCATATATGCGCGCTGGTCGGCTTTTTGGTGGAGGCACGGGTGGGCATCGAGGGGCAGCTGGGGGGCGGCAGGGTAGGGACACGACGCCATAGGATTTAGTATTTAGTAATTCCTGATGCGTTTTGCATCGACCAAAAAAATCTTCAGGAATGTCAAATTAGGTATATAGATGAGCTGTCTTGTGCTGTGTCAGTGCGGTACACGTGCGTGCATAAGAAAGCGCGGTGGCCGCCGATGAAATGCACTGTGAGACGACAACAACAACAAAAAAACGCGTGCACGCGGACGGACGATGCCCAACGGCTGGGCAGTTATGAAATTTGGCGCTGAGGCACAAGGCGGGGACGGTGGCCAGCCTTAGATATGTGATTGTTGGCCGTTTTTTTTTTTTGTACACACTCGCATATGATAAATTGTTTTCCAGTAGCTCTGTAGGGCTTTTGAAAGGCGCTCGTTTTTTGTGTGTGTGTCCTGCCCTTCATTAAAGCAATTTGCTAAATTCTACACAAGTCCCAGAAATTCGCGCATCGCATCGCATTGGCATGGCGCGGCGCGGCGGTTGGCGCGCTTTTTTTCTTCGTGGCTGTTAATTTGGTGTGGTGATCAGGCTACCAGTTTAAAAATATGGTTGATTTCTTACAAATTCTGTTAGTTCAAATATTCATAACTGACGATTTCTCCTTGATTCCTTTAAGCGATTAAAAGAAAAACAATAATCATGACCTTTTCACATCTTTCAAGATGCACATTTTGAGAAGAAAAAAAAAAGCATCTACTCCCATTGTCTAAGGATCGGCTGGGCGCATATGTGCCTTTGACGCATGCGTGAATCGCTCTTTTATCTTACAATTGTGTGCCTTAGCCGCAGCGATAAAAAACGGCATGTGGTTTTCTTAATCGATAACGTCTTCGGATTAAAGACTATTATGTGAACTGCCGTCAACTGATGTGCAGCACGTGTGGGATAGCTTAGTCAAATTTCTATATGCAAATGAAAACTATTCACAACTCGATCCGTGCTGTTGTTTGTATTGTTATTACGGATTTTTAGCAATTTTTTTTTTTGTAATCTTTAATATATTTTATTCTTTAAGATAGAGAATATACGTTATCAATTAGATCAAGAATTAGATTGGTAAGCATCTTGGCGGAAGAATTATTCAACTGCTTTTGAAAGGCAATTTAATTATAATTTGTTTTTGGAAATTTAAAAGAATCTTGTCTGTGAAATTCTTTTGACGATTAAGATCTTTTGAAGACGCAATTAGTAGTAAGTTTGAGACGAAAAATTGTCAAATCTTTTAAATACTTAGCAAAATTTTATTACTTGTTTGTTCTTTCAGATATGGGAAATCGTATTGATAACAAATAAAGAAAACTGCGTATACTTACTGGTGCCGTTGAAGTTTTTCCCAAACAATTTTCCGGGTGGACTGAGAACCGGACTGGTGGTGAGCGATAGATGGCCGCTATGTCCAATGCTAGTCACTCGCGATGAATCTGAAAGAATTGGCAAAGTCGCAGCAACGCCCTCGTCTTGGCTACTTTGCACAATCACACTGCTACCGGCTGATGTTGATGACTTTATGGTTTGTGCTGGCGACGTATGTTCCATTATCGGGATAAGGACAACACAATCGCGTACAGCCAAAGCAAGTGGCTACCAAAATCACTACAGTTACTTGAAGCTCTATAGTGATTGTGGTGGCTAAGTTCTCTTATTTGAATGTCCTGTTTTTTTGTTTTTTTTTGGGGAAGGGGGTTGATTCTGTCCGCGTCTTGCACACGTGATTTTATATCAACTCTTTGTTTTTACAAACACAAAACTACCACACAAACTGACATGCCATCAACAACAACACAAATTTACAACACAACAAAAAAACACAACAAACTAATTCCTAACAAAAACAAACAACACACAAACAAAAAAATAGATTTCTTCAAATATGAAGCAAGAAAATGATCTTCAAGATTTTCACACAAAACTTTCAGCGACACAACACACAGAACACAAACAACTAAACAACTTTTTCACACAACATAAGAAAAAACACTGTGCAAGATGGTCAATATGTTTTAATTAATTATCGATGCTGGTACACAGCCCTTGAGTGCCGGCTAGCTGCCCAACTCGCGATTTCGTCGACTTTGTGTGACAGAGGCGCAAAATGATCGACAAGGCAACTGCCAGAACGGCCAATGATTCCTAATTTTTCGTTCAAACACCAATTCAGAGATGTCTCAGTGGATCACATGTGTGTCCAGGCGATGGTATTAATGAATTGAAGAGGCTCAGCGCACGCAACTAGCAGAGGTAGCGCGCGCGCATGCGAAAGCGGATATAAACAGCAAAATAGTAATAACTAATAATTGTAGTGAGCCAAAGGGAGGAAAGTCGGACAAGGAGAGATACACAGGGACAGAGAACGACAAAGAGAGAGAGAGAGAGAGAGAGATAGAGAGAGAGAGGGAGAGCGGAAGAGCGAGGCGAAGGGAAGGAAAGAGGAAAGGGTGCAACAACCAGAAGATTTATAGGGGAGATCGCGAGCCGTACAGCATTCCGAGTCAAGCGCATGCGGCAAGGATATGTTTCTGCGCATGAGCTCCGCCCAGATTCTGCGTATCTTACTTGACGGGCCGTTGCGTGCGAGACAATCATTGCTGGCGCATATTCGATGCATATTTACAGCATCTTATGTTATAACATATAAGGTGCTATTATGTGCTTAGGTATACGAGGCCATAAAAACAGCGGCGCTGCGAGTGTGAGAAATCAAAATATTTATGTTTTCTAAACTAGCAACTGCGCTCCTTTGCTACACATAAACCACATAAGTGCGAGTACCCCAAGTATTTTGTAAGAAACTTTCATTGGCAAGATAAGGATAATCAATTTAAATATTTTTTTTTTTAGTTTTGTAAATTTTGATTTTTAGAAATTATATAAATTTCGCAAACATTTCAGCTTTTTAGGTCCTTAACTAATTTTGTTTTTAAATTCTTTTACAACAATTGAAAATAATTTTATTGAAAGGATCCTTTAATGTTTTAATTAGTGATCTTTATAAAATTAAGGTCCTAAATTAAATTATTAAGCATTACATTTGTCTGTTCTAAGCTCTGCTTAGGTTAGACGTTCATTGTCCTTTGTCCGCATTCATTGTGACCTTTGCCTATTGTTGTTTGACCTTGATAAATACTGATAATATTGTTATTGAAGAATTTACAATTAAAGGGTTAATTCATAAGTAAATAAATGTTGTTGCCCCTCAAGAAATGGAAACATTTGCTTATACCGGACTTTTATAATTTGTAAAATTTCGAGTCTCATAATTTTTTAGTAGAACATAATTTAAAAAAACTGTAAGAATAAAAAGTAATTAAGCGAAATATTTTTAAGAAAACAGATTTAAGATTGATTCCTTTTTTTTTTTGGTTTTTAAATGGCAATATTAATTCCAAAACTTTAAATTCAAACTTAATCCCACAATTCCTGCTATACGATTCTAAAAGTCCCACACATTCTTAATATTCATTCAAATTTCTTCTCCTCAGAAAAGCAGCTTTAAGAAAATCAGCCCAAATCAAAGGTGCGACTCCTTGCATCGCGTCTCCAGCGAGAGTCATCAAACATTATGTTGACCGAAAAAAAAGTGTTTGCGTGTAAAAAAAAAGTGATACTAATTCCTGGGAACTATCTTTACCCATTCATAAGAAGGGTCGCCGCATATGCAAATGGATTTTTTCTTCGCTGACAAAATTCCTCATCTTCATCTCGTTACCCTTAGAGCCACAGCGCATAAATTAACGTTTTTTTTTTTAATCAGTAATTGTTTTTTTCATTTAACCGGTCCTCGTTCAATTTGAATACCATTTTCTTGAGATTGTCGTCCTTTGGTTAGCAAAAAGTTAAATTGACTAAATTATAGGGATGATGTGAAAAATAAATGATCATGGGTAGAAATGGGATCGAACAAAGTTGCATTTTGCAGAGATTTTCCTGCTCAACGACTCTTTTTCTTGTTAGAATTTGATTTCACCGATCGCAGCTCTTAAGATTTGCTTTATGTAACGTTAAGGTGGACAGTGTCTATCGATTGAAAAACCATTTAGCAACCATTTGGCTTCTGCAAATACAACAGAGACCAACACGCGGCAGGGAGACCCAATCTAACCATTTTGATACGCACATTTAGGCAACTAAAATGATAGATTTCTCACTTTAGTTTGTTTTTTTCGTGCAAAAATGAGTTTCTCGCCTTATTGATATGGTTTGTTTTGGCATTTGGCGAAAAACATTAAATTGTCACTAACTGTTTGTTTAACAATGAATCGAGAAAAACAATTTACTAGTTAAATATTAATTTCCACCATTTATGTATTTAAAAATTATGTAAATTTACATTTAACATTTTTCTGTTTAAACGAACTCGAGCCCTTTTTTTTTTGAATCAGCGGATATCAAAACGTGTTTTCGATTTTTTGACAACAAAAAGCTGATTACAAGATTACAATATCGTTTTCTGTAATTTTGTTGTTTTTTTTTTTTTTGAAACAACTTTGATACTTGCTTCGTATCAAATATGAAATAAAAACTGCCCTTCATCTTCTATTGTGACTAGTTTTTCCAACGAACAATCTTGGCGGATAGTCTTTTTTGCTGTCGGAGTATTTGCCTGGCCGGTATTTGGCATCTGCATTCTGCAAGCCAACCACTCGCTTTCTGCGCATATACCTTCGACTTATGGTGCGCACAGTGCTCATTGTGACATTACAAGTATATTCGCGCTTAACGCGAGGATGGTTTTTTATGTAGAAATTCTTACAATTTTTGCAGTTCAATTTGTTAATAACAAATCAATTTTTAGTTGAAAACCTTTTTTCAAGATGATGGTAAAAGTATTAATTTCAGATTGACATAAAAACAAAGAAATTTCCTTTTACTTTAACACCTCTACTTCTACCCTGTATGGGGTGGAAGAGAAAATGTTAACCATTTACTTGATTTTAATTCATTTTTTAAAAAAATGTTACAGAGAGTCCAAATTTTTTTTTTTTTAAATATTAGGACATTGTCATCCTGGTTCCTGATAAAAACGGTTCGATAATATTTATCTCGAGAGGCAGAGAATTTTATCAATTTTGATTTCTTGGGTCGGAGAAGAGAAGAAGGATCCAGCCACAAACATCTCAGATGACAAAGGTAAGAAACAGACCAAAAGAAATTTCATTTTAAATTATTATAGTAACAATTCTAGAAAAAAGTCCAACGTCTTCGATGGATCATGACAGCCCTCGTCGACGCTACAAGATCATGCGCGAGGTATTTAGTATTTACAAATGCATCGACGACTCTATGTTTTTGCCACGCCACGATTGAAGTCCTCGGCGCGCTTTTTTTGTGTACATTGGCCGCGCTCACCGCAAACTCAGCATGTTTGAACATTCTGCGTGCTTAAGCGATTGAAAATTAATAAATAAATGGAAGGGCGAAAAAAAAAACGAAGAAAATAAATAAAAACTCTTTCAAAACGGACGGACGAACACAACGCGCCAGAACCAAACAAAAAACTTGTCGCCTCAATGGATACAGAGCAAATGGTCTCTTACCTAACTATATACGAAAATTATATATAAGAATGCGCGAAGATTGATTAAATCGCGAACGCATATGAGACGCGATGGCTTGTCATTTCCAATGGGGAGGCTGGGGTGAGGGCAAGGGATTTTTATCAGCCGCCCGGGTTAATTAGACATTCTGCACCGGTTTGTAATTTGTACAAGTATTGATGAGACAAATGTTCGACCATCTCGAAGAAGTCGTGTAAGAACAAGGAGGGCAACGATTAGAATTGAGGTCACTGTGGCCGCCAATATTACACAACATTTTCACGGTGCTGCACTTCATTGATGCAACGCCGCGAGATGAGAGATGCATAGTGCAGCGAGACGATGCTAATTATTGCGGAATGTAAACTAACAGCTGTCTGAAGGCGCGTATGTGTATTGACAGAAAAACGGATGCACCAATGTGTGCAGTTTGTGTGTACTTAACCAATCTCAAGAAATCACACAAGTAAACAAACAATCTTTAATCAATGCAGAAATACATTAGTTGATTTCTTAATTTACTTAGTCCTGTTTTGCATTGTACAAATTTCAATTTAAAAAATCTAAGAAAGTAATCTTAAATAACGAGTCCCCTAACATTGAATTAATTTTTGTGATTAAACATTTTATATTTTAAAGAAAATCAATTTTCTTAAGATTGTCTTATCATTTACGTAAATTTGTGAACATATTTGTTTGTTACCAAGTACCAAGATGTACTCATTCTTAAGTATAAGCCTTAATTAGCAAACATTTAGGCGTATTTAAATGCTCTCAATTACAATCTTTGTTTCTTAACTGCGTTGGTAGAGCTGACAAAGATTGCCTAAGGCATCTATAAAAAGTTAAACTCATTAAAGACAATAATCTTAATTAGCTTAAGCTTTAATGAGTCATTTTTTTTTTGTCCATTCAAAGGATGGTCTTTCTGCTTATTTTTAGAAATTAAACAATTTGGAAGTGGTTTTTCTTACATAAATTCTTTTCGATTCCAAGTCATTTTATTATTTGAATTTTCTTAACTCAACAGTCTTTAACGTGCTGACCCACTCACTAAGGTTCAACTGCATCCATGCATCAGTGAATCAGAACTAAACCAAAACTGTTAAATGATTACCAGCGATCAATCGACGTCTTAAAGTATTTAACAATTATCTTGTCCTCCTCACCTTTTGTTAAATCTACGATTCTTCTCCTTACCATCTTCTGCCAGTTAAAGAAAAAAGTTATTCCGATCAATGAATATTCACAACAACAAAAGAAGAAACGCACCAATAATTTACATACACACACGCATGACAGAACAGTAAAGTTGTTTTCTTTTGATTATAAGTATTAACTAAAGATAAGAAACTAAAAATTAAAGTGTAAAGCTACAAATTATTGACACTGATGATCTGATTGATCCATCCAATGAACGATGAGACTTTAACATAGACGCCTGGCACGTCAATACGGCCACATCCGAAGCCCCACGATACCAGGCCAGCCAGCTCAAAGAAGCCATCATCCTGACACACCAGTGGACCACCACCGTCGCCCTGGTCAATTAAAATGATGAATTAATAAACTAGAAAATCTAACAATCCAGCCACAAACTCACTTGACAGGCGTCGTTGCCCTCCTCACCGCCAGCACAAAAACTGGAAGCTGGCAGAATGAAGATTTTCTCTGTGACTGCGTTCACCTTGCGAATGCACTCGGTGTCGCTGACAATGGGAATCTCAGCCTCACGTACTCTCAATGGAATCGGTCCAGCTGTGAATGTACAAAACGTTATCGACTTGAGTAACAGCAAGATTTGCATCAAATACCCTCTCCCATGTAGCCGTATCCTGTGACAGTGCATCGTTTGCCAGCCGCATGATTGACGCCTCGAGCGGGCAGGCAGACCTGTCGAATGGAAATATTTAGTGAAACGAGTCCAGGCAGAGATGATGCTACAATCATTTACCAGACAAACACCGTCCCTCAGCTCAGCTTGGCCATGAAGCTTCAGCAGAGCAATGTCATTGTCCAGAGTCTGACTGTTGTGATTGTGATGGATATAAGTGGTAGCCACACGAAGTGTCTGCGCTCCAGGACTGCCGAATTTCCGTGTCAAATCGTAATCACCAACTCGAACGTAAATTGCGTCTCCAGAACGAACGATACTGAAAGAGATTGCCACAAGTTGCAGTGGATTTGCTTTTGGTTTAGTACTTTTCACACTTACTTAGTCACGCAATGGGCAGCCGTCAACACCCATTGGGTTCCAATCAAAGCGGCGCCACACAAATACTGATTGAGTGAGTTGATAAGCGCCACTTGCCAACACCATTCACCATTATCACCGTCCTCACCACCGACGACGCGTCCCCGCCTGTAGTCAGAGTAGTTGTTGTAGCCCAGTGCTGTGCTATCGCCGGCTTCGGCGTTAATCGCATGCGAATAGTAAACAGATTCTTTTGTTGGGGCATATTCCCGTGAGACATTCTCCAGCTTGTCAGTGATGATCTGAATCGGGATGACTTGACTACCCAGTATTAATCGCTCCGATGACTTGGTGAGACGAGCTATTCGCAAAATGTTGCGCCGGCGTCGGTGGAATGGGCTGCGCAGCAATAGTGAACGGCCATTGCGACTGGTGCCCTTGACGCCGCAAACATACTTTGAGTAGACTGGACTCCTTACAGTAGTCGTTGAGGTGGTTGTCGTCGTGTCGAAATGTTCTGTTTAATGTTAAGACATTCATTATTGGCCAATTGAAGATTATAATCACAAAGAGATTTACCAATGGTTTGTGGAGGAATCATTGGAGCTGGTTTCACCATGTACGGACCAGTATTGGGCATGTATGGATTGTTGGCATAAGCTGGCGCATTGTCATGTGGAGGTGCAGTGTCGTTTCGTGTTATGTGACCTTGAATTTCAAGGATGCGCGATTTTGGAGCACAGCACTGAGTTCCCGACTTTTTGCACTTGAACAGGTCAGACATTTCGGCATTTCCTGTAAACAGAATATTTCAATTAAGAAACTTGTCTTCTTCCATTGGCAGGCTAGATTAGAATCTCACGGAAACATGTAAAACTGAGAAGGCTGACAATGCAAGAGCCGGGACATTCTTCGCGTGAGTCTGGCACCGGCGTTGTCGTCGCTATCGTCGTGGTAGGACGTCTTGTTGTCTGTGGCCTGGGTCGTTGTGTTTGCGCCACGCGCGTGTTGTCACAGCACACGGAACCTCGACTGCAGCTAGAAGTGGATGACAGCAGCACCGATGGTCGCTCACAGAATGCTGCCATTATATTCAACAGGCAGAAGCCAGGACATCTTGGAGCTGGTGGCTGAAAACAATCAAAACATAAGAATCTAACCATTATTGACAAAGAAACAATCAAGTTTACAGGTGTCGTGGGCCTTGGGGATGTGGTCGGAACGAATTTATCTTCGCTGGTATTATCATCGCCGCCAGTTATGCAACAGCTTCCCTCTCCTGGACAATATGCATTTGAATCAATGTCATCACAGAACAAGGCGAACAATCCGCTGACGCATTCGCCGTCGCACGGCTTCGGTCCCGACTGGTTATTTGGGTTGGACTCGGTGTTTTGTGGCTCCTGCTTCATGGCCGGCCTTGGTGGTTTTGTGGGATTATTTGTCTTGTGGTAAGCTGGTTCTTCGGTTGCAGCTTTCTGAAAATGACAATTTTCATGAGTATCCTGAACATGTAACCTGGAGGAGCGGCTTCAGAATGCTTACAACTGGTCCAGGCTTTTTCGTGTAATTATTTGGTATCGGTTTTTGAGTGGTCGTTTTATTCACTAAATGACTTGTCGGTATGTGCAACTCTGGTGGGGTGCCATCTGGATAGATGTCTAAAGAGACACAGCATTTGGAGCCGGTTTTACACAAATTCGTTGTGGTCAGGTAAGCCTCGCAGTACTCGGCGATTCTGTCGGCCACACAAACTCCGGGACAGCCTGTTTATAATGATGCACGAAAACGAGAAGATGAACAAGAAGAAGAAGAAGAAGAAGAAGAAGAAGAAGAAGAAGAAGAAGAAGAAGAAAAAGATAAAGAAAAAAAAAACATTAAAAAACATTAAAAACGATACAAATGTGTAGTAGAAGAGAACGAATTCCCGTTTCAAGCAGTCACTCAAGAATTCTTGTTTACCAGCATCTTTGTTGCTCTCTTTCTTGTCTTTATCTTTCTGTGGTTTCGGCGTTGTTTTGGCCGGAGCGATTGTTGTACTGACCACAGCTGGCAGCTGTGTCGGCTGCTTGGCAGCAGGTCTCACTGTAGTCGATGGTGCTTGCGTGGAAGCATTCGAGCCTGTGAATTGAAGTGTTTACACATTTCTTAGAGGCTCCAGTGAATGAATTTCCTGTTGCTACTTACTGCTTTCAACGCAGCATCGCATGCTGGCTGATGGACAGGGAATATCTTCCAGCACCTCGTAGCATATGAGTGTGGCTAATGTGTGAACACACACACCGGGACAGTCTTTTGTATCAGCTGTACTGGTGATTGTGTCGAGCAGGCCTAGATCGAGTAGTTTTAAGGATTTTATACATTAAACAAAAGGACCTTACTTCTTATCATAAACTACCCGAAAGAGATTTGCGCAAACTTTTTTCTTGCATCATGTAAAAGTCTCGTTCTAAATTTATCCAAAATTACGGCTTTAATCAATTACAAAAAGTGCGGCAAGATCATGTAAATGGATCACCATACGATTGTTGTCTGATCCAACGAATTAGCAAGTGTCAAGACTTTCTACAATTAACACTTCTTGATAAGAAAGAGAAATTCTTCAGAATATTTGGAATCTATTTATTATTCTGGCCAGTGGGCCAAATACGTAAGTAGGACTAGCAGTTTGTTGTCTCAGTAAATTGTATAAGTAAGAAACAATTCATAGCGAAGAAAGTTCGTCATTTAATACCAAGAAAGTGACACATAAAATGCGTGCACACATAACTCACATGCCGACACGGGATGCGCGATTACACAATTCGCCGAATGATGTATCAAAAGAAAGCGTCAGCGTTACATATCGGTGCCAATTACAATTATTTTAGAATTAAGATAATAAAAGTGAAGCAGGTCGACCAAGACGCTCTGGATAAGTGGAACCGCCAGTCTTAATAAAGCGACACACTTACAGTAATGCGAACAACTTATTTATTTCATAACACATTGGCATGTGATAAATATGAACTTTGGTGGGACGGTGGGACGGTGGGTGGGGTACGGATGGCCGAATCACTAAAGACTAAAGAGGAAGAGGTCAAAACAACGAACGGCCGAGCATAAAAAGCGAAATCCAAAAAACTAAAAACAAAAAAAGACGGGAACGTGGAACGCGCCACTTATGTAGGTCACAACTCACAAACCGACAACATTTTAGTCACTCCATCCGGATTCCGGAATCAGTCGGCTCCCAGCGCGCCCATTTGATCGATGACGAATAAATTAAATTATTATCGCTTTTACCGTTACAATTTGATGACACAAAACAAAAAACGAAAAAAAGAACTTTGCTGGAAAACTTCTTAACGGCAAACCGGGGCCCACATACCTGAGAAGAAACTGCCCGCCAATGAGTCATCCTCTTCGGCGATCGCCACTGGCGACAGGATCACAAATATCAGCAGCAATTTTAAATGCATCTTTGTCGAGTTTTTCTTTTTCTTTTCTTTCAACTAATTAGTTTAATCCCTCCGCCCGCTAGTGCGACTGTTGTGCCGTCCAACGTCTCAAGAACTATGTGCAATGATATATTAAAAGATTATGTCAACGGCGATCGAAGAATGTAAATTCCATCCAAGCTACCGTTATATTTGTAGCTCACTTTGGATTCGAACGTATCGTGGCGGACGCGTGTCGTATTCAATCCAATCCAATGATCATAACACAAATAACGTCTTGTGAATATATGTAATTGAATGCGAAAATCGCTTCTTTTCTTCTTCTTCTTGGTCTTATAATTTGTTGTTGTTGTTGTTGTTGTTGT
>JANSTS010009230.1:32808-51195 GCA_026546915.1 Sylvicola fuscatus
TGGAGTTGAAATTTTCTAGAACTTACCATTCACATTCTTTAAGTTTCTGAAACATTTAAGAAAACAAAAGTATTGTAAATAGAATGAATAACTTTTAATGGTCAATTTCAAAGAAACATACATAAAATAAGTATCTAAATTTTAAAATAAAACAAATCGTCAAAAAACAAATTAAAATTAAAAATTTCGTTTTAAACGAACACTGAGTAGTAAAAATATTGCTAAATATTGTGATTTAACACTTTGACATTTGCCAATAAACAGCACAATTTCGCTCCCACACAAAAAACACAACGAAAAAAAAACATCTGCAGTTAAACCTGGCCAATCCAACTCGGATCACACACACTTTTAATGCTGCTTCATGCTAAATAAGTACGATCATCTTATAAGAAATACATTTTTGTCTATCACTTACGTCTTACGAGTACACATGCAATTATGTCTAGCATATTTATGGAATTGAATTGTCTTTAATTTCTAAACACTGGGGCGGGGGGGGGGGGAGTCGCTCATCTAGAGGTGCCCAATGAGACCGTCCTCCTTGGACGCACACAAATACACGGGACTAGTAAACGATTTGCCATTCACCATCTCGGTGATACCCTCGCCAGCGTAGGACAATACAGCTGAAATTTCGCACTCATCGCCGTGCACGATGCCACCAGCATTCTCAATGTACTTCTTGTGCAGCCTGAAGATGTCACCGCGCGCCGTCGACGGACAATCCTTGCCGGCCGTGTCGGCGTTCTTCAGTGCACTGAATTCCACGTCGCGCGGCACTTCCATTGTCACAAATGTCTCGGCAAACTCAAACACATCAAACACAAACTTCTCCACCTTGATGCCGTTCGGCTTGTCCGGTGTGATGCGTTTGCCCGAGTTATCAATGAACGGAATCTTCTTCTTGGCCACGTGCAGCTTCAGCTGTTTCTCGTACTGATGGCCGATCTTGTGCAGGAATTGCGCCGTAAAGAAGTGATTGCAAATGTTGCCCGCGTTGAATGTCAGCCGGCCGTCAGAGTTGCGCATCTCAGCCGTTTTCGCCGATATCTCACTGTACTCGACCACTTGGTACTTGCCATCGACCATGCAGACGACACCGACAGCCTCGGTGGGCGATGACTTCTCCACCACTTTGGCGGCGCACTCGGCATTCTCGCGCACACAATACCCAATGAATATGGGATCAGCCACCTTGATGAGGATGTTGTCGACACTGTGCGCGTGCAGGTACTTGACGCCGCGCCGCGACATATGATCGAGTATGCCGCGCTCGCGCAGCGCCCGGTACAGGCCCCCATTGCCGTCGGGCGCCCTTGACACCTTGTACTTTTCGTCCAAAATCACTTTGCCGTCAAAACTGTAGCACGGCAGGCTGCCCTGCGTGAAGAATGTCACGTCGGCCGCACTCATGCCGAAGAAGTCTTGCTGCTTGAAAAAGTCGCGCGTCGGTTTCATTGTGTGCTCGCTCGTCATAATGTACCACATGATTTTGCCACGTTTACCAGTCAGCTCGAATGCCAGACGCTGCAGCGTTTGGATGCGGTCCGCCTGCACATGGAACAGCGTCTTGCCGGATGGCAGTCCCAAATCGTACATGCCCTTTGGATGGTTGAAGCCCAGACGGGTGCCCTGCCCGCCGGCCATCAATAGAACGCCCACATTGCCGTCGGCTATTTGTCGCAGACCTTCATACTCGTAGTCGTCCAATCTGTCCTTTGAGGTGCGCGCCACCGACAGGAATCTATCCTCCGGTATTTGCTGCAGACGGTCGTCCAGTTTCTCGCCATTCTCCTCAATGCTGGACATGGCGCGGTCGAACAACACCTTCAAATCCTCCAGGTTCAATTGTTCCAAGTCGTCGCGCAGGGCGCGTCTCTCGCTGGCATTCAACTCATCCCAGAATTTGATTAAATGCTCTTGGCCGTGCTTTGTCAGGCTGTTCTTGAGCTCGTCAAATGATGCCATTTTTTGTCGCTGTTTCTTGCTGCTGAAGACTTTGAATGTTTCTTTATTTTGTTACCACACGATAGACGAACGCGAGCACTCTCGATCCATACGCGACAAAGTGAAAGTGTAAACTGATCAAACTGTTCAGTTTCATTCGATTCCGCGAGACTCGCGTATGTTCAACAATCAGCAGCAGGGAAGGAAATTTTGTTAATTCCATTCACTTTGGCGTCCTCCTGCCGCTCGACTCCGTCGCCACATTCAGCTGCATGATTGCATATGTGGTCTAAGTGGCGCGCTTCAGCTGCGTTTTCAGTCGCTTTTCTCTTATTGATTGTTTGGTCTCCTCTAGCAGCGTCACTACATCCAAACAATGTCAACAATGAGCCTGATTTACGGGGAATTTTACTTCTAATCGAAACTGTGATGAGCTTATTAAGTGGCTTGTCTTTATCAATTTTTTTTTTTTTTTGCCAAAAAGGTAAATAAATTGGTGGTAGAAGTTGTGTGTGACGCGCCGCTCACGATCCACGTACTTTGACAGTCGCTGTGTCAAAATCTGACAGCACAAAAGTAAACAGTGGTGACAGTGGAGTTCGAAATTATTGCGCAATACTCGTTGGATTATGCAGTTGCAGATGAGAGAGGGAATGAATTTGGGACTTGTTTCACCAATTGGCCTGTGGACCAGTTTTTTGGACAATTATTGAGCATGGTTATGGTTTTTATATGCAATTGAGTCATTTGGTTGTGCATTTCAACTTCTAGTACATGAATTACAAGTCAATCCGGTTCGCAGTGTTCCAAATTGGAATTGTTGTACAATTATAATAAAATATTCACATAATTTAAAATTTAAAAAAAAATTCATATTAAACTAAATGAAATATTTGTCAATTTTAAATGTTGGTGCCACTTTGGCATTAATTTATTAACAAATTACATAAAAGATAAACAATTGCCGCGTCAGACATTGGCCCAACGTTCTTGAAAGATATTCGGTGGTGGTTGCTGTGTGGAGGCAGCGTGGCCGAGCGGTCTAAGGCGCTGGTTTTAGGCACCAGTCCGAAAGGGCGTGGGTTCGAATCCCACCGCTGTCACAATTTTTTTTTTAGCTTTTATTACAATTTTTATTGTTTATATTTCTTTTAAATTTAAAATTATTAACAATAATTTTACTCTGATTTGACAAAAGAAGCTAATGAAGATTTAAATACTTCCATTCAAATTCAAGAAAGAAATCTTTTTTCGACATCAATAAACTAAGAATGTAATCACTTAATTCGGATGACGTCAGTTGCAATGTTCATTACCCAATGGAAGCAAACGGACGTTAAACAGCCATTGAACCCAATCAGAAAAATAGAAACTGCAAATGTTATTGTTTGTAAGTTTGACGTTTCATAATGATTGATTTCATGAAATTGATTAAGAAATTAACTTAACAATTTAAATTCTATTTTAAGACGAGCAAAGGCAACTTTCTAGGGATAAATTAAATCAAAAATTAGGCAAATCAACCAAAAATCCTTCCCTCATTGACACAACTGTCACATTCCTCAACTGGCGAACCAAATATGCATACCGAAGGCCAAACTTGAATACAATGAGTGGGATCAGGGAACATAAAATGCAATCAAATGTGCAACAAACTGCAATTCAAGTCAGCTTGAAAGCTAATCTACTTAGAATGCTCCACATAAATGAAAATCGATTGCATTGCAACGGATTACCGTTAAATTGCGACAGCCAGGTAAATGATATACAAGAAGTACGCTAATATCAAGGAATTACTTAATTTGGCTCAACACGACCACTCAACTAAAACTGCAAACCAAACGAGTGAACTTATGGCAGACACAAAAGAATTCTGCACACTGGCAGGCCGATTACGTCCAACGGCCACCACCACCAGCACATCCAAACTGCGGTAGTGAAAGTAAAAGGCCAACAACTTTTCAATTTACTGTTGTCGGCAGCGCCTATTTCACAAGATCACAATCGCACTGGCGCTGAAAATGGCGCGCCTCAAATAGCAAATCATGACCTATGAAAATATAGTTTTTCTTCCCAATCTATTGGGACCTAGCTGAAAGGCTAAAGGGCAAAAGTCTTTTATCGCAAAATGACTTCAAATTCAAAGCAACCACTGACAAATGCATATCAGTCGCATTGAGAATTCATACTTAACACTTCCGTATTAATTCTGTGCGGCTTCAGAATAATTCTGCTTTACAGTAAATGCATTTATCCCCCACTTAATAACTGGATGATCGTCAAATCTGTAGTCATAAAAAGACGTCCAAGATTAAAAGATGGCTCGTTTCCATGGCCACGAAATTTAACTTAATTATGCTGAAAGTGAAACTGAATGTGACCTTCACATTTAAAAAATTGAGTTTTGGAGTGTTAGGATGGAATGAAAACAAAAGTAAAGACGATGTTACTTAAAGCTAAAGATTGAAGACTGGTTTCAAAAATTAACATTTGATGAGAAGACGTTGAGGTAATTTTGTTTTTGAAGTTTAATAATAGAAATATGAAAGAGATGTGGGTCAGGAAGTAAATTATATATTTGAACTTAAAATGTAAGATTTAGATTTTCTTTAAGGAAATTTAGAAAAGTGGATTTGAAAGGAATTTATTGTAACATTTTTATTAAAACAAAACGAATGTGTTCAAATGTCACGAGTAAAACTAAATAAAAAGGTTCAAGGTCAATCATCTATAGATGAATCAAATATTTAATCTGAAAAATTTCCTTCATTAAATAATTATATTTTTCTTACAGAAAAGTTTGTTGTACAATGAATTTATTTTCCCTATCAAAATCTACCGTTATTGATAATTATTTATGGCGCCCAAAATTCATAAACGCTTGACTTAAGTAATAATTCAATATTTCTACGAGGAATTAAGAAGTCAGATATTAGTTAAAATTGACTTAAATTTTATAGAAAATAAGGAATCTTTGTATTAGAAACTGGTAAGACTAGTAAGACTGGTAAGATTTAAGATAGAAACTATAATTAATGTATTAAAAATTCTCCATAGATACATATAAGACGCTCAAATTCAATATGCTTATAGTGCTTCTTAATCTTTATCTTGATTGGATTGAGTTGGTCATCAAAAGAACCAATTAAATTAGTATTTGATAACGTGACAACAAAAATAAGATTGCAGTCTTACAAATTTAAGTTGTCGCCATTTTTGCATGTTCTTATGGATACTTTATTCTAATTCTGCCTCAGGAGAGAAGAATTTTTTTTTAAAAAACATCCTTGCAAACATTAAAAGGAAATGGAAGCTTCCTTAAGGGAAATTAGTGTTTTTTGGAGATCAGCCCGTGCTTCTTGAGTTGCCTAAGTGCGCATTTGGCAGCTGTACATTTGGCGATGCGATAATTACGTCCGATTCCGCTGAATGTTCCCTTTCCAAACACCTCGACAGTGACGCGGACGCGACGTCCATCAGCCAGCTTTTCTGGTTTGCTAAAAAATTAAAAATTAAAAAAAAAATTAAATAAGATGCAAAAACAAATGACAAAAAAGATTGGTTCCATCCGGGATCGAACCGGAGACCTTCTGCGTGTAAAGCAGACGTGATAACCACTACACTATGAAACCTCTGTGGCGGCCAACTGACAATCTAAGTATTGCATATGCAGGGGGGATGTAAAGCCTTACCTGAACTTGGCCGTTTCTGGCTCTAACTCTAGAAGCTCTCGTATCGGCGACTTTGGCACTGAATTACTGAACTGCTCAATCTCTGGCTGCATCATATTGCTGAACACGGTCCAGACTGTGTCCAGCGACATGTTTGAATCTAGGAATATCGCACCAGCCACACTCTCAAACACATCGCCAAGCGCTTTTGGCACCTCCACATCTTCCGCTTCATCGCATTCCTCCTCCGAAATTAGGTAAAACTGTAAATCAATTATTTCCTGAATTATCACAATCATTTGTTAATGAAATTTCTTACCTCTTCACTGATGCTGTGGCCATTCTCATGCTGGATCCTCACAAATCGATCAATTACTTCGTTCAATCCGGGAGACAGGTGTCTAAAATACTTGTGGAAATTATGTCGGACAGCCAATGAGGCGAAAATTGTGTTGTTGACAAGTGCAGACCGTAAATCAGTCAATGCACCTGGTGAATGCTGTCTGGGATCTTCATAAAGATGACGTGTTATCAAATAATCTGAAAATGAAAAAAAAAAACATTGACTCTGGTTTTGATTGCGTCTCCAAATCTAATCTACCTAAAACGGCGTCTCCCAGAAACTCCAATCGCTGGTAACAGTCCGTCAAGCGATTGGGCGAATAAGATGCGTGTGTCATAGCTTGCAGCAGGTAGGAACGATCTCTAAATGTGTAGCCAATTTCTTCCTCAAATGCTGAATATCCGTCCAAAAGGAGCTCCAAAGTTTCAAGCGGATTTGAAGCGAAAGTGAGCAACGGGGATTTCGGTCTACTCCAATGGCCATACTGATTTTGAACCAAATGGCCGTCTTGTAGAAATGGCCGAGTGGCACCAACTATTTTCTCAGGATTCTCAGTGGCTGGAATTACTTCTACTGGCAGAACTCGAACACCCAGCCAGGCCATGAACAAAAGCGCACCACGTGGCCCGCACGCGATTAGGTAGGCCCCAATGAGTGCCTCAACACAATCGGCTACTGATTTGTCAGGAATACTGTGTTGAGTTACCAAATTGTACGGTATGAAACATGGGAAGGTGTCCGAGTGGAATTCTGAATTAGAGCGATTCTCTTCAGACAGAGGTGGAAGATGAACAACCTTTGGACGATCGTTCTGGAAATATTTTTTTTTCTCATTATTACTTCAAAAAAAAAATGTTTTTTTTTAAATCTTACATTATCCAAGCCAAGAGCTTCGGCCTTCTTTCGTACGAGTTCACAGATTTCCTCAGTGGAATGTCCCTTTATATTGGGAAGATCAGCCAAATTCCAATAGCAAGCTGGAATCTACAAAAGATTGCGGTTTCAAAAAATATTCAATAGGAACAATAAAAGTTTTGGTTACATTCGCTTCGATGAGAGCTTTTTCCAATTCCTTTGGAACATAATAACAAGGAGGCAGCCAATTGTCGTGAGGCTCAAATTTGGTCGCTATCATACTTTCGCCCAACACCTTTCGTCTTCCCAGTCGATATAAATTCAAATTGGACACTTGTTTTGAGCGCAAATGACTCAGTTTCCCCTCATGGACATTCTCATAAGTACAGTACAAATACGTCGTGATGGCATACTTAAGAAACGAATCACCAATTGTCTCTAAACGCTCCAAATTGATACCATCATTTGCATTTGACATTGTGAGACCTTGCAAAATAAGGCTCGGACTCGGACCAGGATGGTTTGATAGATCAGGCTGATAATCGAAGCTGAAAGGTAGTGAAGATGGCGTTTCAGCCACCGCTAGCTCAATTTCTTCTGAAACATTTGGCAGGCTCTCAAATTCTATTTCAATGAGGTCCTTTGAAAAATCTATTTCAATGGTTTTTTGGTCCTTGGTGTTATCATTAAAGTTATCAAAACAGTCTCCAGTTCCCTCAATGATGTAGCTTTCTTTCTCATCGCTACACAATTCACGTAAATAGCGTCTATTTAAATCTAGCAGATCATCAATGGACAACGAAAACGAAGGCTTGTAATCTTCATTGCCATCCGAAGATGAATCTTTTTCCTGTAAATACTTAGTTAACTCATCCTCACTAACAAAGGGCACAATTTCTTTTAATAACTCAATTGTGGCTGGAACTTCCTTAACAGCGTTTATTGGACGCTTTTTAACCTCGAATTTTTGATTCCACTCAAAGAGCATTCCAGACGCCTTAATTTGATTCTGGAGTTTCGTTGTTGAAGTTTCAAACTTCTCCTCATGCCAATTTATTTGCTTTCGATTTAGCTCGCATTCATTAATATCCCCGGAATAGGAATCGTATCCGGCGCCAATATTCTTCGTTATTTGGTAGGATTTTTCGTTAGCGTTGATGTCATTCATAATGGCGAGCTTTTTCTGGCGCTTCGCTACATCCGCCTCACTCTCGATCGCCTCAGCTAGAGTGTCCGATTTAAATTCGATTCTCAATTTTCCTGGACGAGATGTCTCGTCCTCATCAGTTCCAGTGCTGGGATAATCAAAATCATCATCTGATTGATAAGAGTCATCCGTGTCAGACATGTATTGAGTATTCGTGGGATATTTGTTGTGCGTAGCAGCTCGATTGACTCCGCAATTCCACGATGTCGGAGAACCGTACCGAATCTGAGTCTTACTCCTAGAGCACATGTCAATGTTAGACGGCAACATTCCCCACTCATCATCATCACTGCCCATCTTAATGTTGGCCGCCATGTCGTTTGACCAGGTTCCAATTTCCAAAATATTTTCTTCCTTATATTTGGCTTCAGCCTCCTCCAATAGATCATTAGCGGTTTTCACATCATCTTCATCAGATTCGGGAATCGGTGGATTTTCTACTTTTACCAATTCTTGGCATGGAACCTCCTCTTCAACAATGGCAGAAGAGTTATCTTTGGCTTCTTTTGATTTGCGCAAGACTTCAGCCAAACTCCAACCAAAATCCAAAATGGGCCACTGAAAATCTTTATCGGGAATCTCCATTTGGCCCAATCCCAACTCAAATGCAACCATCTTACGAATCTCATCTGCCAACAGGAGGGCATTGATGCGATACAAAATACACGGCAAACAGACCACAGAACGCCACAGAGACGCTGGAAAAGGATGCACGGTACACAGTTCTGGCACAAGAATTTGCTTTTGTTCCAAATTCTCACGTTTCGCCTTTTTCGTCTCTTCGGAACTAGTAGGAAGTGCGACGCCTTTTCGGTTCACATAGCGCGGAGTAAGGAAATTCAATCTGGCACTGGTATGGTCGACATCCAGCAGTGGTTGCTGACCGTTCTGGATTGTGATGGCGTACTTTTTGTAGTAGTACTCCTTAAATGTGGGATAGCTTTCACCGGGAAACGCTGATTCCGGTGAAAGATGATGGCAAATTTCAGCAACATAAAAGTATTGCGGCTGATCTTGATTCCGATACCAAGGCATGACAACGGCGTCTTTAAACTTGTTTGAATCGAATTCCACGTTTTTTCGGTCCTCGTCTGGTACGATTTTTGGAATTTTATCCGAATTGTGTTCGATCTTGTCAAGGAAATCCCAGTCAATTCGAAGCATACTAGGCAGGTTGTCTTCAGGAGACGATTCATGTCTCATTATGGGAACCACAAAGAATGAGTTTTCAGTTGCATCCGGATCGAATAGCATCAAATACTTTTGCAGTCTCAGCACATGCGTGAATGTGTAGTTTAGGAACGTGTTGATTTTTGAGAGCTGGCTTTCATCTAAAACCACATCCTCTGCTATCAGATTGAGGGCCACACGAACTTCTCCAGATCGAGTAAAAATAGGAAACGCACTAATTTTAGGAATCTCTTTAGTGGTCAATATTCCAAATGATTGAATCGCCTCTTCGGGTGGGTAGATTTTGCGTCCTCGTGTGTTCTGTTCCTCAGGTATTGGACACTCAAGTGTCATATTTATATGATACAAGTAGGTTTTGGCGCCCACAGTTGGACGGCAATCGGAAAACGCCTCTGAAATACGTTTATAGTAATACTGACGGCGTTTTGTGGTACCTGGACGCGGTTCTGCGTTCTCCGTCACAATAGCCTCGTCTTGTGGCTCCAAATCAAAGTTTTCCCAATCATCTTCAGACGCACGAAATCCTTCCTTTCCAATTGGTTGTAGGTTATTGTCCAATTCACCATTTTTATGTAGAACCATGCACGTTATTAGAGCAGCTACTCGACGCGCCAGGATTCGAGTGGGCATTGGGAGTCCCTAAAAATTGAAGGTTAATATTTAGAGCAACTTTAACAACAAATAAAAATTTACCACAATATCTGTCTTGTGCGGTGAATTAATGGGCAGTCGAATGGTGTATTGGTACAGGTCCACTCCATTCCGTTTGGTCGTCGCGCACCTCCAAAGTGGTGTTAGTTTTGTAAAAGTATCACTAGGAAGTTTGGCACAATATTTGTTAACTAAAGCTACGGCTGTGGAAATATTGACGGAGCCGAATCCTCTAAGAGGATTGTAGGCTTCAATGCACGCGGTGAACATTTCAGCGTGCTCAAATTCACTGGCGGGTGGCTCAAAGTTGGCACATTTTCGCAAAAGCATCTTCTCTATCTCCATGTACTGAGCCAGTGTCTGAATGACATTAGTGGTGGCTTCCTTCAGCCTCTCCACGGAACATTTCTCATCATGAATCTTCTTTAAGTGAACACTGGAGTCGTCTTCACTATTGCTTAGAAAACATCCACTTTCCTCCACCAACTTGTGCGGCTTTTCAACAACAACTTCACTCTCTTCATGTCCATTGCAGACAATCTCTTCAATGATCGCTCCACTTTGAAAATCATCGAACTGGGTAACAGATGATTCATCGTCTTCCATTTCGTGTCCATTTGTTAAGTCAGCCTTTGGTTGGCAAATCATGCGATGAAATTGATTGACGAAGACGCTTCGATCTCTGTTTTCATTTCGGTTTATATCCTCTGGCGCCAACATCAATATATAAAAGGCATGAGCCGATCTGGCTCGTCCTTTGCACTGAACATAACTGCGATATGTTGTTGGAGGATCCCATCGAATTACTAAATTACATTTAGGTAGGTCAATGCCTTCCTCCAGAACAGTAGTGCCGATCAGTAAATTACAGTCGTGCATTCGAAACCGTTTCAGGACGTCTTCTTGTTTACGGTGCTCCACCTCAGCTTCCTTAGCCGCTGTAATGGGATCAGCTATGCGATCCACTGTATACTGAACACTTAGGTATCTAAGATCGGGATCAAATCGCGACATTTCGTACAACAAACTAAAGAGAATCTTCGCTGTAAACTTGGAGTTGCAGAAAATAAGGCCGCATAATAAATCCGAATCATTGTTATGTTGGTTGTGGCGAAATTGACGCTGAGAGCCGCTCCCCATTCGTCGACGACTGCGACTCTTGGCTGCCTGGCGTATCGGAGACTTCACTTTTGCAGGTGATGCGATGGTTAATTTATCTAAAGCAGTTTTAAGATTTTGCACATCGCTTCCATCAGCGTCCTCTTTTTGAACCTGCGTACAAACCAGCTCTATGGATTCGCTCAAAGCCTTAAAATCACTTTTATCTAAATCAGTCAGTTTGTCTAATTGTTTTTGCTCGATTGGCGATTCCTTGGACTTTGTTGGCACACGTTTGGTTGGCTCCTTTTGTTCTGGTGCAAATGCTCGCAGCACTTCCAGCAGTCGCAATACCTTGTGACTTGAGTATTTGGCGATGCGCTCCTTTTCTGTCTTCAATTCTTGAAACCGTAAATCACAGCATGCCCGAATCTGCACAAAAGTCGTCGCCACAAGACACAGCAAAATAAAGTGGCGCTCGTATGGTGTCTTGACTTTACTCTTTTCAATTTGGACGAGTAGATTAGTGGCGGCACGATCGGCACACCATGGTCCCATGTTATAGAGGACATCAAGAAATTGGTCGAGCAGTTCGAGAGGTTCCTTTTTTGGATCAGGCATCGCCTCTAGCTCCTCTTCAAATCCTTCGCCGTAAATTTCAGATGGTGCGAAACGATGGTCATTCAGGAATTGCTTTTGTCGGTTGACAATTTCACAAAGATACTCTGTCAAGTCAGTGGGAGATGGTGGCATACATTGAAGAATTATTTCGTCTGGTTTGGAGCAGTACCTTTAAAAATATGGATTTAAGTATGAAAAACTATATGATTTGTGTAAACAAACCTCAAGACAGTGACAATATCGCTGGCCGTCTCAGCGGTACAACGTAATTCCTTCTCCAAATACTCCAATTCAGCGCCCAAACGCCCTGGCACACATCCAGCACTGTGAATTGGTCCAGCTAATCCCAAAATGCGTGGCTTTTTTTCCGAAGGGTTGCAATAGTTTTGGAAAATCTCCTTTATCTCAGATTGAATTCTTTTGTGACAATTTTCAATAATCAACAGGTTGACACTCTCAATGCACAAATAACCGCACAAAAGTGCATCTAAGCACTTGGCTGCATCCAAAATCACTACATGATTCACTATGAAGACTTGCTCCCAGTCAATGCTGCTAAGAGGCATCGTGTTCAAATTGATCACTTTTAAATCAGTTAGATGGTAAATTAAATTGTACGCCGATTCACCCGTTGATTCATTGGACAGGTAAATTGTCACCTTATCAGGGCACCGTCGTAGTTCGTAGCCGAGCTCATGTATCAACTTTAGCGCAATGAACTCTTTGGAGGAGTTGTGTCCCAGACAGACGATGACGTTCTTTTCACATGCTGCTGCGAGCAATTCTACTTGGTGGTCACGAGGAGTGAAGGCCGTCGTGTGGACATTGTCAGACCAATAGAAAGCCATTGTAGTCTAAAAGAACTATTACTTTTAGTTATGTTAACTTTTTTTTGTTACTTTAGTCTACAGACTTTTCTTGAGATCCTAACCTATAAATTTAAGTTTAACTTTTATCACAACATTTAATTATCAAAATTATTATTTGTTTTATGATGGACTTTTTTGGACCTATTTTTTATAATTAAGATTAATTTTAGAACTTTACTAGAGTTCCATATTTGTTAAAATATGAAAAACCGACTTTTCGCAAGTTGCACGGCAACTTGTTTGAGGACAGCGGAATTAACTTTTTGTTTGCAAAGGTCATTGACACTTTGACAGGTGCGAATATTTTTCGAATTTCTTTTGTTTTGCATGAATTTCGAATAAATCCTTTTCGAATATTATACAGTATTGTCCGAATAAAAATATTTTATTTTTGTAAATTATTTTATAAACTTTTTTAATATCGATTAATAATTATTGCTGCAAACATTCATGGACAGCTAGACAGTTGGAAAATCGTCCTTATTTTGAAAGCAAACAGCAAACCACTCATATCACCTCCAAATGCGACAAGTATTATCCTTCGAAGCAGTCACGATTGCGTCGCCAGCATGACTGAATGCACAAGAAAACACTTCCGAGTTGTGGCCCGACAAAATCTGTGAACACTTTCCCGTTTCAGTAAGCCACAAACGAGCTGTATTATCAGCGGATCCGGTCAGAATCCAATTTCCAGCTGGGCTGAAGCTTACCTTAAATTTAAAAAAACCTTTAAGAGAACAATAAAATAAGAAGTTGCATAATTTCACTTTTGATATTTCGTCCGTATGTCCAGCCATCACAGACAGCAACTCAAAGCCTCCGTTCATATCCCAGACTTTGGCCGTGCAGTCAGCACTCGCAGTCGCCAAATGTTTTCCAGTACAATCAAACGCCAAATCCAAAACCTCATCCCGATGACCATCAATGACCTGCAGACATCGACAACTACGCAAATCCCAAATTCTCGCTGTTGCGTCCAACGAACTGGATGCCATCATGGTGCAATTGAAGTTCCACACACAGTTGCTCAGTTCCGCTGTGTGACCACGAAAATTAACGGCCAATTCTTTGGAACGCAAATCCCAAATGTATGCGGTCTCATCGAATGAACCAGTCAACAGAAGATTGCCATCGCGATTGAAGCGACCCACAATCACTTCAGCACGATGGCCATCAAACAAGTGAACTTGCTGTCCTGTTTCCGTGTGAAAGACTCTCGCTGAGTTATCCATGGCTGCTGTGGCCAGAAGTTCGCCGCTCGACGGACTGAACTCAGTCGCAACAATTTCGGCGGTGTGACCATACAAAGTTTGGACGCAGACACCCGATGGAGCACTCCAAATCTTTGCGGTCTTGTCAAATGATCCTGTCACAATTTTGTCACTGTTTGGAAATGCTAGAGTTATTCTAAAATAACAATTTTTTTCTTAGTAGAATTAATACCATTTGGGATAGTTAAAATTGAGGGAAAATACAACATTGTCATGTCCTTGCAGGACTAGTTCCTCGCGACCATCCTCCACATTCCAAACACGACAAGTCCTGTCGTAGCTTCCAGTAATGCAGCGCTTCCCAATGCGATCGAAGCAAACGTTCGTCAGAGGAAGAAGGTGCGTTCGCATCGTCTTGTTGAGATAGAATTTTTTTCCATGTGGTTCACGGATTTTGTCCTGGATTTTGTGCAATGCATTCTCAAGATCCTGTTGCACATTTGGCACGAGAATCGGTTCGATTTTTATTAACTCGAGTGCTATTTCGTTGACATCTGAACTGTTAGGGCAGTAAAAAACTGTTGAGTCGAATAGTTTCCTGTTAGGATCTCTTCGGGTCAATATCTTACTCAGCTGTGAAGTCTAGCAGATCGATTGTCTTCGTTTCCTCTGCTCCAGATTGTCTCTGTACGCACAAAACAAGGCCGGGTGGATAAAATCGAACACCAATTTTCTTTAATTTCATTACACTTATAATTTAATTTTTGTGAATTAATATTTAAACCTTTTTAGAATTTTTATATTAAATCAATAATATCCAGTAGATCCTAGCAACTGTATTTATTACCGAATTCTTGTTTCTCAGCTGCTAAACGACTTTCGAACATAAACAAATAGAATCCACTTAAATTTGTACATCGATGGTTGACGTTTTAAACGTCAGAATTTAGTAAAAGAAAATCCGTCACAATATAAAGTTTTATTTAGCGCAATTTCTGTGTTAATAATTATTTAATATCATGTTGTTAATCTGTTTTTTTGTTAATGTATAAATTGTATCAATTTAAATTGTAAGATATGAATCAAAGTGCATGTACAAGCGACTTGGAGGCGAGCAGCATCTTCGATGAATCTGTGCTGCGTATGTTGGACGAGCCCTTTGAGTTGGATCGTTCCAAACTTAGAGATGACGCCAATTATGCGGGATTTGACAACAACACAGGAAATACCTGGATATACCCAACAAACTACTCAGTTCGCCAGTACCAATATAACATCATTAAAAATGCTTTGTTTACAAACACACTTGTACCTAACCTCAATCTACCTAAAAAAAAGAGCGCCAATTTTTAATTCTATATAATTTTTTGCAGGTGGTTTTACCCACAGGATTGGGGAAAACATTTATCGCCGCTGTCGTCATGTACAACATCTACCGTTGGTATCCAACGGGTAAAATAATCTTCATGGCACCAACTCGACCACTTGTTGCTCAACAAATTGAAGCATGCTACCAAATTATGGGAATTCCCAAAGAGGACACCGTTGAGATAACTGGCCAAAAGCAAAAATCTCTACGCGCAACACAATGGCACTCAAAGCGTGTTTTCTTTGTGACTCCACAAGCACTGATGGCAGATTTATGTGACCCACAAGTCAATTTCCCAGTGGATGCCGTCAAACTTATGGTAGTTGATGAGGCGCATCGTGCAAAGGGACGCTACGCTTACACCGAAGTTGTACAATCTATTGTGTCGCGGAATAACTCATTACGTGTGCTTGCACTGTCCGCCACTCCAGGCCGGCGCATTGATGATGTAGTTGAGGTGGTAAGGAATCTTTTCATCTCACACATTGAAGTACGATGGGAGAACTCCATTGATGTGTCACCATTTGTGCATCGTCGCAAAATCAACACAATTGTTGTACCATTCAATGGGAAGCTGAAATCCATACGGGATGAATTTCTGCAGATTATTGATCCATATGTGAGAAGTTTGGCGGAAATGGGCGTTGTGTCGGGCAATGTGGGTAGTTTGAATAAGAACTGGCTGTTGATGGAACAGAAAAGATTTAAAGAAATGTCAATGACCCAGAGACATCCACAACATTCAACTGTGACATCGAATTTCAGTGCCGCCATCAGTTTGTATCATGCTTTGGAATGTCTGGAGCGCCATGGTGTCAGGATATTCTTGAATTTTTTTGATGACGCCAACAATGCGACTGAGCAGAAATATTTTGTTAACAAAGATGTTTCATTGAAACAGTTTCTAGAGAAGTTACGATCTGAGGTTGGTCCTAATCCGTTTCAATTGACTGACGAAAATGTGGCAAATCAATCTTTGGTTGAAGCACCTGATGGATTGGATTTTGGACATCCTAAGTTTGAGTTATTGCAACAAAATTTAGTGAAACATTTTGAAGTGAGTAACAAACAAATCTTTTTTTTTTCTCTTCAATTAAAAACTATTCAATTTAAGGCTCATCCTGACTCCAGGGCAATTGTTTTCTGTGAATTGAGAGAATCAGTAGTTCTAATACAAAAAAGTCTGCTGAGATGCCGTCCATTGTTGAAACCGCAAATGTTTGTTGGCCAAGGTAGTTCCAACAGCATCCGCGCTGTTACTCAAAAGCAACAAATTGCTGTCATGAACAACTTCCGAAACGGAACCAGCAATGTCCTCATTGCTACGTGTGTCGCTGAGGAAGGCATCGATGTCGGCGAAGTTGATTTAATTATTTGCTTTGACATAAGCAATAAGAATCCAACTCGTTTGGTTCAGCGCATGGGACGAACTGGTCGCAAGCGAGATGGTCAAGTTACAATATTGGTAACAGAGGGCCGTGAACATGACGTGCTAAGAGACGCCTTAGCCAATAAGGACAAAACAAACAAGAAAATTGCTCACAGCCACGAAATTCGAAATAATTTGTATCGAAAATCATCGCGATTGGTGCCGCCAGAATTTGATCCCCAATGTTTGGAGACGTTTGTTAAACTAGCAGATGAAACAGAAGCGGCGACTACTACGAAAAAGACAAAATCCAAAAAGAATGAAGTTGAAAAGAAATCACCACCACGAAAGGGAAAACGTAAACGCAAAATCGATGTGCCACCCGAAGGAACTCAAGATGTTCGATTATTTTTCACCAAGAAACATAAAGCATTAGATCCATCGGAACGAACGAAGAGTGATGAAGAATTTGAATTTGAAGATCCAGTATGTATACAGACAGACAGGGTTGATCCGGAACGAAAATTAGACAACGATCTTGTTTTTGATGCTCTGAAAAATGATGTTCAGACATTAAAAATTGATCCGCCTAAATCCGAAAACTCCATACAAATTCCAAAAGAAGAAATTCACGATTTTAGCCAGAGATTCCTTGAAACTTTGCAACTTTTTGAAAATAACAATGGAAGCAAGGTTGGGAATCAAAATATTCAACAGGATTTTGTGGAAGATCATATATTTTCTGAGGAGCGTCCTGTTAAATTTAAATCATTTGATGGTCTGTTAGTAAAACAACCTGACCGGCTGCCATTTGTCGACGAAGTAGAATGCGAATTTGTTGAGCATATCCCACTTGAACAATCCCAAAACTCGCATCATTCGCAAAGATCAATCAATACTGACAGTCAGTATCTCTGGACTGTCGATTCAGAATTAGTCGGATCTAGATATGCTGACCAGTTGAGTACAGATACTGATATTCATGACACATCAGACTCCTTATTGGCCGAATTTAAAACACCAGTTCAGTCTAAAGCAGTCCAAAGATTGAAACGTTCCGCCAAACCGCCGAAAAAAAGTCCACTTTTTCAGGTTTTTGCCAATATTGAAAAGAAGAAAAATGCTGTCCTTGGAACACCGGAAAGTGAGAAAAAAGAAATTCCGAAGGCAATTGAAAAACCAGATGATTTTACTAAAGTTCTTCAATTTTTTGGTCTATCCAACATAAATGATATATTTCCGGATGAGGATGCAGTAATTGATTATAATGATGATGAGGTTTTGGATTGTTTTCAACCAAGCACTTCCACGCCGTTAAGAACGGGAAAATGTGACGCTAGAAAATTGTTTTCCACCTCTATCAAGGAAGAATGTGATAATTTTAATGCACTTTTTGTACAAGATACTTCAACTGACAACATAAGTAGTCATAAGGAGGATGTTTTGGAGTGTTCCGCAGAGAAGAATTCGAGCTTTTTATCAAAATTGTGTTCAATAAAAAGCGTAGAAAATGCTGATAAATCAGTTAAAGAAGTAACAATTGAAGAATCCTTCAAAACAAATCCCAAAAAAAACGAATCCCAGAAAAATATTGTTTTGGAGTTGGATGACGATTTGTTTGCGGATGAATCAAGTTTGTTTCAAAACATCTGCGATGAACCAGAACTTGAGGTATCTAGTAAATCAATACGAAAAGATATTGAAAGTGTCCAAGTGGAACCGAACAACTCCTGTAGCAAAAAGTTGTCATCTACTCAAATAATAGATATTCTAGAAAACGAAGAGTCCAATGAAAGTGTCGATTCCATGAAATCAAACACTGTTAAAAAAGAAAGCACAATTTACGATTTCCTTCATTCCAAAGAAAAAAATTTCACAGTTTCACAAGTCCTGGAAATCTTAGAAGATCCAGTCAAAAACGAATCATCCGATTTATTTAGCACTGAGCAGGATTCATGTCAGAAACGTTATTCGAATGAATC
>JANSTS010009241.1:39393-50139 GCA_026546915.1 Sylvicola fuscatus
CGGCAATCGGAAGCTTCTTTTCATTCGGCATCATTGAAGGAAATTGTGTGAAATGATTGTTGTCAGCGAATTTTTTCGTCGATCCATTCAATCATCTTCAACGCTTTGTACAAAATTTCGTTTTAATTTTGTTATTAAGACGATAATGAAGAAAACTCGTTCCATTGTTGTAAGACGTTTATTGGCTCATTTGTATGAACACATGTACTAATAAATATACTCCCGCAGTTCCCACGCAGACTTATGCCGACAAATCTCTTCTACTTGTAAAAAGCTGATGCTTTATGACATCCAATCCGCCTTATTGTTAAACAAAATCTCATGAGCCGCTCTCATTCTGATCACCGCATCTTCCCTTCTACAGAGATTTGTAAAGTTTCAATTTGGATTGATATGGTAGCGGCACCCAACAACTTGCCAACTCATCCATCATGAATTCTTGACTGGTTCTTGTCAAACATTTATTAATGTATCATCAATGTGGGAATACATTTCTACCTCCATCGAACACACTTTCGACTTGTTTCACGCACGAGCTTTAAAATCCTTTGTTGTGCATTGTTTGTCTTTACTCAAAAAGCTCATCGATATTTCAAATGTCTTTCAAGCCGCGCAGATTTTATTCATGCTTCTAGTCAAAAACGAATTGAATTATGTCATCAAACGATATTATTATGAACACACGGTTTGCTATTATTCAATCACAAAAAATCTGTTTTAACTGTTTTCTTTTTTTTCTTTCGCGCCCTCGTAAATCATGAGGAACGGGGTGAAAGCTGTCAACTTTATGATAGGGAGTAAATCTTTAATGCGCGTCCTCGTCTTATGATGTTCTTCTGCCCTTTTACAGCAATCAATGTCGGTTATATAGGGAATGAGGAAATGACATTTTAATTGGAAGGGACCTCCCAGCCGCAAGTGATGGTGTTTTCCAATTAATCATTTTTGGCGATATGTGCAGAGAAATTCTATGCGAAACTTTATGAGTAATTTTAATGACTTTTTGAATCTCAAATTTTTTGAATTAAAAAATTTAACGTTATTTATTTAACAATTTTAAAATCAAAAGATATAAAAAAATGCTAAGCAATCCCACGCAGATTTGGTGTATTTAAAAATGTTAAAATTCAATTCATCATTTCAGTCTATGATATATAAACATTTTTAAGGCGCCATACACACAACGCGTCTTTCATCAAATGTCAGTCGATAATTATCTCTTGTTTATTTGAATTCTTCTAGAAAAGTTCAGATTTTTTTTTGTTAAATTCCCTCCTGTTCTCAAAGTGTCATAAATGTGTCAACCACACCCAATCAATCTCGTGAAAACTATGCAGTCATAAAGCATAAGTAAATTTGTTGGAAAAACAATTTATTCTCGGAGAAAAACATAATCTTCGGCAAGAATATCAAAATGGGGATGGCAAAGAGTTGAACGAAATAAAATGAAATTGGTTCTGCCATAAGCATTCGTTTGAACAATATGAACCATGGGAGTTCGAAGGAAGTTAGTGAAAAATAAAATATACATTTGAATGTGAAATATTGTTTCCTCAAATATTGGTAAACATTTTTTTCCACTTTTTCGACATTTGAAGTTCGGCGATGTGAACTGTGAACTACATTGTATCCTCTATTTACGATTCGCAGACTTTTCGTACATTGTTTAGTACAAGAAATGAAAAAGTTTATATTAAAGATTTGTGCTACTATTGTCGTTCAATGTGTAAAAATGCTGTAAAACGCCAATGGAATTGTTGGTATTTTTGTGACATGCCGTCTCGGGTAAAATGCATTAAAAATCCAATTAAGTTTTCCGCTGCATGTTTCTAGAAACCCTACCTGTATATATTCAAAAGTAAGGTGTATTAGAAAAGCTGCATTCGAACAAATAGAGCAAAAAGTGTTGCAACAATATGCAATCCAGGATGCAAATTAAATATGTCAGTTCTTGAAAACAATGCAAACAATGCAGATTATTGTGCGAGTTTTTGTTTCAAATGCGCTATGCTGCAAAAAACATGAGCGATTTGCAATTCTCGCCAAATCCGAAGCTTATTCGCTTCGATTTCCACATTTAATTAAATGCATTTGCTCATTTCCCTAATCTGTTTTGCAAACCGTATCAACAAGCAGCAAAGTGGCGCGTATTTCGGTATAAACTTTTAATTGACAGACTAATTGCTAAACTTTTTCCGATAAACTCAATGAGACTGCAGATGTGCGGCTCTTGGAGCGCCCGAATCTTTAGCAAGGATTCGGCGAGGCATTAAGCAAAATATCGGATATTTTCAGCCTTGACAGATTGAGTTTAAACAAATGCGACGCAATACAGGATGAAATGCCAATGAGTGACTTTCTCGTCGAGTAACAATTGAAACTATACCTATATGTACATCCGATGGCTGTTCAGCACAAGCATCAGATTACCTCCTCACTGGCTGTTTAATGTAAATCGATATGTAACTTAATCCCACTTCAGATCGACTATATTTTTGAAGCCACTCAATCTAAAAGTCATAATATCAATTTCAACAGATTTTCGATTGATTTCTGCAATGCGCATTTGTATAGTCGATTTCTACGATGTGTCGCTGCTCGCTTCTGACATTTACGAAATTCTGTTTAAGCAATCAAATGATAATGTTATACATGTTATTACATGATTATATGTTGTATAAGCTGATGCCACCATCCGCGCGCGTCAATTTTTTCATCCCGACCCGCTCACCACTTTACCACATCCAAGAACACGCGCGCGCCGTCACATAATCCTCAATCTATCATATTTTGTGTGCTGCGAGGAAATTGTGGTTTCTACCGCCCAGCATAAGTACTGAGAAGGAGATGCGGATAAAATATGACATTTTTCGTTTTATTTATACAAAAATAAATCAATTTATCCGTACGCGTTTCCGAACGGCAGGTTTGATTATCCCTTTTCAGATTGATTTACAAAGTAGGTTATAGACTTTTTTTGTGTGCGGTTTTATTTTGTTGTTCACTTACTTCGTTTGGCATCGTCTTGACCCTTGTAACCACAATTTGGTGTGTGCCAAACAGAGAGGAAGTCAAGTCTTGAATCTTGACTTCCTTGGATCGTATCGATGCGATTTTATGCGAACTGTCGAATGCAAATATGTTGAGTGGTGAATGTACTTGTGCTTTTGATTTTTGAAGCGTGCGACACTTCCTTTCAGCAAGACCCCAAGAATGCTATCAACAGCACGACAAGCATAAGACGCTTGCTGAGTGATTTTTCATTCACTTTTGTGCACATTCAAATAAAGCCGTTGGATAAGAAATGTCGACGATGCAATTTGGCAAAGCGCGGAACATGCAGCATGCCACTACACCTTTCTAGTGCAGGTGTTTTTTTTGTTTTATGACCGGCAAATGTGCTGAAATGTCCCATATGTGGTTACCGCAACGATTTAAATTACCATTTTCATGATTCTACGACATTTTTTAAAGATTTTTAAATTACGTAATGGATTTTTCGCCAAATAAAATGTCTTTAATTTTAAAAACAAATATTGAGAATGTTCATTAAAGACAGTTTTTATATAAATGAAAATCTCAGAATTCATTCTAGGAATCGTTCCATTTAAGTAGAACATAATCCCTAGACATGAATGCCTTGCGGCTCATCATTAATTAATATCAAGTTATCAGCTTCGACAATTAACTAGCGGCTGGAACGTGCTCTGCGAATCTCTTATCCTTTCTTCAGGCCTCGAAATTTGTTATTCTTGCAACTCTATGTAAGAATTCCTGTATTTGACAAGACTTAACTAACCCATTGTCTTTGTCTAATTATGTATTTGATTAATCTAATTCATCACTGGAGAGAAATCTTTTCGTTACTCCGTCGTTGATTTGATTGCGCCACAAAATATACATTTAGATTAATTGGTAAAAATTATTTATTTTCGCAAAGTGAGTGCGAGTGAATCATGTTTATTAATCATTATACGTGCTCCTGTGTACCTGTAGCATGTAAATGGCAGTAAGGTGGCAGCAATCAGAGCGAGACACGAGGGTATGAAGTCACTCAACAATTAATTATGTTTTCCCGATGGTGGAGGATATGCAAGGGAGTATGGCTTTTATATTGTTGAACGAGCACCTAATTTGATTAAAGTCAAATCGACTACTCAGTTGTGTATACTAATAATTACAAATACTTTGTAATGGCGCCTTACAGCTTTAATCGGATGCCCTTTTGTTCGATAATGTACAACGCCCGGGGGGTGAAAGGCACGCAGGCCGCCATGGGGTGTCATCTGTAACCGATTTTCTCATTAATTTTGATAGCGGGCACACATAAACTAAACACGAAACTTTTAACACCTGCCCACCGGCCCACCTCATGTCCTTGACGTGAATGCTTTACAATAGCAGAACACCCCCGTGAATGGGAGAACAATAGGCTAAATGCTTGAATAAATCAAAGTTCCACTGATAATTATTAATGATTATATACCTAAACCGACAGTTATTAACTAATTGGTACAATCAAAACGTTTTGCTCTTTATCTTCATGTGCATTGTGGACTGCTGTCAAATGTCTATTATATTAATCTTGAGAAGGCATTCATGAAATTATCTTCGTCTGTTTTTGAGAGTGAATTATTTATTATTTCAAATGACGCCTTAAGTGTAATTATTTAAAGTCGCCATTAAGGAGTACAAAATACATTCTGACTTTCTCCTTATTGTATTCGGAAGTATTTTTTTTTTCTTTTTTGACATCATCTTTTGTAAGGTATTTTGAATTAAGAAAGTTTTTTTTTATCAACATTGATAATATTTTCAGATACCAAAAACGTTTTCGTAATAATTTGAATTTAAATTTATTTTATATTGTAGCGGCAATAATTAATTCACTAAACTTTGTGTTAGTCCTTGTTACAAAAATGTTGTTGAAATACTTGGCACGAACGCGGATTTTTTTACGAAATGCCTACAAATCCACAGAATTGTCATATTAATCAAAATTTCTGTAATCACTCAACTTGAACAATACTGTTTCATTCAAAAGGCTAGTAAAATGTATTTTTAGCCAAAAACTACAAAAAAAAGTATAAGGTCGAGCGATGAATTCTTTGGTATTTGGTAACGTTGCTGTAACAAAAGCTCAATTGATAATGGAAATACCTGACCCAGATCTGAAGAAACGAAATTTTATTAAAAATGAAAAAATGAATTTCGAGTAAAATAACAGATAAAATTGATTCATTCATAAAAAAATTACAATTTTGGATAGACTTAAATTGAACAGAGCTGCTTGTACACAATTGCTTGCCACAGTTCTGTAGTCAACCACCCTTAACATAATCATATGAATTAAATGGATATTTAACGTATGTCGTTGGCATTGGCGCGAATGCAGAGCTTCCCATAACAATGCATTGATGCACATTGTCCTCACACTGGTCAGCCCGTTTATTTATTGTGATGCCATTTTCCATATATTAAACATTGTGAATTATGTGGCAGCCATGTAAATGCATAAACTGTTGAAGTATTTATCGCTCAAAAATGTATATTTATATACGCGAAAAAAATTCCCACAATGTTCCGATTTTTTGCATTTAGCACGAGTAAAGTGCTCAACATTTTGTTTTGCGCTGTACAACAAAAACTGATTGTAATTTGATATTTTAAGCATTTTTGAAACAAAACATTTTAACAAATATTTACTCGAAATTGGGAGTATGCGAAATTCATAGTTCTACTCATTTGAAAAATTTAAAATACTTAAAATTTGCAAGTAACATCATTAAAATATCATAAAAAATTAGGTTAAATTTGTTGGAAAGTAGTAGGCGAAAATTGCACATCAGTTTATCGCCCTACATGTAATTATGAATGTTTATTTAACATCGAAATGGATGACTTTCCCGGCTTAACTCAAGTGTAGGTAATCGCATACTTTGCAGACGAAGCCACTGTGCACTCTGCTCGTGGATTGTGTGCTGTTAGATGGTATCCGCAGCATAGTCTTTGAGGAATGCAAAAAAAGAAAACAAAGAAAGCAATTTAGCTCGTGGGAAAATGCATTGTTCTGCAGAAAATCCCAAGCTTAAAAAAGCACACATAAACAGAAGCAGACGTGTAGTCGAGAAACGCAATTGGATTCGGGCGGGCAAAGCGGCGTCTTTCGCCGCAACTGTGGATTTTCCAGGGCATGAAAAACGCACACACCCGCACACTAAAGTAACAAAGATTGTGTGAAACAACCGAGAATAAAACTTATACGAAGCTAAAACTTCACCAGACAACAACGCTACATTTATGTATATATACAACAATAAGGGAAACATTAAAACCCAAAGACGAAGTCTGGGAGAATGTGCTGAGGCAAAAGCTATTTGAAATCGCCAGCAGAACCATTCTAGCCGGTAACGTTAATATTCGATCAACGAACTCTTTAGACAACTTCCGGCCCGTATAGATACAACTATACAACACAAGGGTTCAGGCTAAAACAATGAGAAATGGAAAATCCATCGGCCTCGACAATGTTAGTCCTCGCCATATTGCCCCCCCAACCCCATGCCTTATTTGCTTTTGTCACATTAAGAAGGGATGCAAATAAAATGAACCAGTGCAAAATTGTATCTGTGAATGGCGACCCACGGCACTGGGTGCACACTGAAATAATGAATTGCAAACAGAGGACGCACCGAACTACAAAATGAAGAAAATGCGGCATCGAAAGGAAAGTGGCAACGGCCGGAAAAGGATTGCGCCCAGTTGGTTTGCGCTTCAAGTGTGTATATACTCCATAACTTTTTCCTATTCAACCACTATTCATCTGGCAGCGTCTTATTTCTTGACACTGAGTTGTCTCCATAAGTACTGTACCCTCCAAACAGATCTCTCTTTGGTACCGTCAGTGTCCTGTTGTACAATCTACATTCGTATACCTTCGTCCCTAACGCACAGACTAACGCAGCTAACTCGTACTACATGAATGTAGATCCTTTAGTGGCGCTCAATTTAGGATCTCATGTTTTCATTTATCTTCCTCTTCTTCTTACACCGAATTTTTTTCTTCTCCTCTACTTTACGTTTTTTATTCGTCGAGGCAAAAAAAGAGAAAATAAGTGGGTCATCCAATTCCATTTAGTGTTTTCTATTGTGTGTATCCGGTAAGTTGTTCAAAAATTGTGTATACTATAATATATATTCGAAGAGATTGATTGTCTCCAGATTCTGTATAGGCGCTTGCTCTGCTCTATGTTAAAGGACGTACTTTTTTTCCCTGTTCTTTATACTCATCTTCTATATATTATATTCGTTTTTTTTTTTGCTTTACTTATTTGTGTGTGCTCCACCCTCGTCAAACAAGAAATATAGCGCACAGAAACACAATTTCACCCAAGTACACCATATTAAGCAGAATAAACAAACACCTTCGTTTGTGTTTGCCGTATAAGTCGAGTCTGGTGACGCCACGCCACCCTCAAATTAGCTTGGGTACTTTGCAAACTCTCGTCTGCATTTTATACGATGGCAAAACAGCCAAAATACTCACAACAAGTTCATATAGCAATCGACGTACACGAATATATCAAGAGCAGCACCAGCACTCAGTCCTCGTCGTGTATTTAAGTAAATACTGTAACAGCAAATATATCTGCATTTGAAAGTAAAACAATTGGTTTCATGAGTCTTGGCATCAACATGGAATCAGCGAGCCGTAAATTTCAACTCGCACGGGAAGATGTGTTTTAGTTCCCAAACGCAAACAATCGAGACACAGGTTTCCTTCCCCCCATTATTTTAATTTGTCTTTTATTATTTCATTTTCATTATGGCTTTTTACTAGTTCTAGACGTCTTCGCACGTCGCCGGTATGTGTCCATATATGACTCATGTGGAAGTGTTGTTTCAATTCCAACAGTCAAGAGTGCGGCAGCTCGTTCCTTTGAGTATCGAATGGTAAAAAATAAATCATTGTAATCATCTTCCCAGTTCCCACACACAAAGTGTAGACAATTCGTCTTGATTTTTTTTTTGTCGGTTATGCGGACGCGACGACTTTTTCTTCAACCAAAGAAACATCTCTTTTGTAATATGTTTATAATGAACTGCTTATGGCTGTTGCAATGGCAATTCTACCCATATACCTAGCCATTCCAGACTGAATGGAAATATGTATTTCCTGTGTAAATAAGAGAATTCACGTCGTTTAACTTTTTTCTTTATATAACGAGAATAATATGCTGCAACAATTATTAATCTGCTCATTACTCATTTCTTATAACACATCGTCTCATTGTTTAAAGTTTACAATTGTAGCTGATAAAAAAAAAAGTCATTTCCATGCACATCCCATTTCACTTAGACGTTTGGCTTGCATCGGTGTGCCTTGTGGATAGAAAATTGCCCCAAAGCGACTCCCACGACCTGCGATACCATCTCGTGCGAAAGGACGACGTACATTTGTGCGCTGGGGAACTATTTAGTAAATTTATGGAATTCAATTAAATCTAATGGCCAGTAATTTTCTTTTCAGTGAACACACCAAACAGCTGAAAACATTTCTGAAACTAAAAATATACGATATTCGCAATTATGTCGATTAATTAATGCTAATTGATATATAAACCGATCGAGTTAATTTTAGTCAACCCCTAATCAATTACAGCACATGATTGCTTAGTCTATCATCAACCCTTTGAGAATTTTATACAATTTATCCGCCCCAGGCTAATGGTGAAATCTCGCTCTAACACAATCCAGCCAGGTGTTGCTTCAAATTTCACAATCCTGTTGTTATTCACTATAGGTACTCAAATGTATAGGAAGACTGTACAACGCGGATGCGAGAAATTTTCTAATTTCCGTTCTCGCGACGCCGTTATGAATTTTTTTTTTCATTTTTTTTTTGAAAGGCGAGATAATACAAACGCCAAAGAAAACTTTATGTGTATCTGAGGGTTGAGGAACATGGCAATGCGCAAAGAATCAATATACACATAAAAGGCGAAAAGAAAAAAGTCATTAATTTGATTTGATCCCATGGAAATTGTGCCACGAAGAATGGAAAATCCGATTATTTTTGCTCCTTTGTATGGCTTCAGCGCAGTTCTAATTAAATGTCGCGCTTTCCGACTAAATTTATTCGATTGGGATCTGATTCTATAGGGGATATTTTAAGAAAGATTATAGTTTAAACTTATAATTCATTTGTCATTGTTTTAACAACTGTTGGCGTCTGCGAAACTATATATTTTCTATGCGGTAAAACTTTTGTGTGAAAATACTCTCCAAGTTGGTGTATTGTCTTGTGAAACGGCCGTATAATGGCGAACGCAAAAATGCTGGCTTCATTATAAGGACCAAGATCAAGCAATTTGTTTTCGCGTGCTGAATAAATCTTTTGTTTTGAATAAACGTTTTTATAAGCTTTATAAGCAAGGGGTGAGACCTAGAGAGCTTTCAATGGATTCTTTGAACAAAAATATTGTTTGGTGTTGTGTCTTATGACGGGATTTGGTTTTTGTCAACAAAATGACTTGATTTGTAATTTTTCTGTATTTACTGCGCTTTTTCAACACAATCACTTTAACGGAGTTACAATCGTCTTAATTTTCTCACAATAACACGTTTAAAGATGAAAAGCCATTTAATTTTTCATTGATTTACATGACTTCATTTTTTTGAAGATATTAAAAACTTATATCCAATCCACCAACCCAATCAAACTAAGCATAACATCTATTCATAAATTGTAGAAGCCAAGTAATCGTGATAAAAATAAATTTATGCTGCAATACTTTACATTGACTGAGATTGGTAATTCAATTTTTCTATTTTTTTTGCTCCTAAAGTTCTTCAACTATTCCGCAAAGCAGCTGTTTCCTACACTTTAGCTGCATTTGAAAGCTCATTTTCTATCGCATCTAGGCCAACACGTTGTGAATTACATGGTAAAATCCTCACAAACAAATTATGTCAGAATTTAAATTGAATTCGAGCTAAAAAATATTGCAAAATTGAATCAGTCACGAAATTAGACTTGTGTTGAAAATAAAGAATTAAATAAACATGGCCAGAACACACGACAACGACGAAGCAATAAGCTGGCGTCGCGCTGCTAAGAAAATTTTCTATGCCAGCATGTTTTCCAACTCACATTAATACACGATCGCGGTACAAGTTTGCGAATGGGAAATCTCTTACGCCAACATTCTTGTGTGAATTAAATCATGTGTATTTGTACTCGCGGTGACGCTTTCTTGCTGTGTGTTACAATTTATTATGAAAGCGGTTGTCAGTCGCTTTATTTATATTTGAGAATAAAGAATGATAGAAAGAAAGCTTTCAGAAACCAATGCAAGTCGATGGAAGGGGGGCACAAAAACCCCCACCCCATTTTCCCTAATTCAATCAATGTACAGTGTACACACTAATGCATCGGTATACACGTTTTGAAAGTTTTTTTTTTTTTTTGGCACGTCGCGGCGCGTCATCAGCGTTGGTGGTGGCGGCGCCCGCTCCTAGAGGCCCAATATTTTATCCACACGCACATTCCGAACACTCTGTCTACCTAATGAGTTTCACTGTGCGATGTATGAATAAAAGATTTCACGAAATTGCGGTAAAAATGATCAAAGCAGAAGATGAACGTTCGGGCGTACAATCGTGGCGGTGCCCGCCTAATATAACTCTATCACGAAGATTTCGCATAAATACCCGCTTACAGCAAAACATCCGTTTTCTGTAAAG
>JANSTS010009252.1:0-18006 GCA_026546915.1 Sylvicola fuscatus
ATATATATAGAATATATATTGTATATATGTTTCAATACATATATCTATATATATAGAATAAAATATAAAATAAAATTCTATGAAGGACGCAGAGTGCAGCCAAACAAAACGGTTTTTAGAGGAGCTGGCTTGCAAATTTTCTATTTGCATAATTTCTAGTTACAAATTATGTTTCAATAATTTTACATAAAAAGTAGACGAAATGCGTAAAAAATTCTTCTATAAGTTGGTTCTTTGTGCGCTTTTCAATTGCTTTCCATTGGCTGTAACTCAAAAATCTAGTGGTAATTCTTAAATTAACCTCAAAATTTGCGCCTCATAAATCATAACAAAACTTTGTATTTTCAGTGCATTTTTTACAACATGGAAGCGTCGTTGAGAACACGCCCGAGGAACTGCTTAGTCCATTTTCATCATCCGAATTAAAAATCTACTGCTACAAAGGCCAACCCAAGGAAGCAACTGCCATATTTAATACAATTCTTATAAAGCTTGCCATCAAAGGTGACGACTTTATGCAATATGATGGCCACACACCAGACGAAGTGCGTACTCACTATGACGCTCAACGTTCTCTTTTCTCGTTCAACTTACTGTCCACCAAGAAACGCGTCCATAAGCTGGACCCATTCAATCAGACATGCCTGGGCATTGACACAAAGCATCCGTATGCAATTCGTTTGGAGTTGATACAATGCGACTTCTGGAAAGTTGTTTTGCTTGCTACTGGATTATTTGTCTTCTTGTCTGCCAAACGACTCAGTGAAAATTCCGTATTTTACTATTTAACTGGAATCCTTTTAGGGATATTTGCATCATTTGTTGTCATCATTTTTCTACTGAGCAAGCTGTTCCCAAAACGCCCACTTATGATTGGTGTTATGGCTGGTGGATGGACTCTGGGCATCTATTTCGCTAAATTATTGTGGGAGAACATGCAAATGATTCTGCTGTCATATCAACCATATGTATTTTGGTATGTGGTAATCACCGGTTTCCTGAGCTTTGTCATTTGCTATAGAATGGGCCCGCCAAAAAACCAGCGAAGCAAGGATTTAATTAAGTGGGGACTTCAGGTAAAAGCTTGAAATTTTTCGAATGTCATCTGATGATTTATGATTCTTTAATTTCAGTTTATCTCTACGATTGCTATATTTTTCTCAAGTCAATATCAAGAGGCTGCAGTTGCCATAAACTTGGCCGTGTTCATCTATTATTACTTTCCACGGGAATTATTGAGGAAAGTAAACGGTTACTGGAGGCGTCGGTTTCCACCCAAGCCAAAGCTGCTTACAGAAGCAGAGTATTATGAGCAAGGAGCACGAGAGACGAAAAAAGCTCTTGAGGAGTTAAAGACGTTTTGCAGCAGTCCTGAGTGTAAGCAGTGGAAGACTATTTTGAGTCTAAAAGATCCACAGCGATTTGCTGAGTTCATGGAGGGATCGTCGCACATATTGGACGAAGAAATTCTTGAGTACGAAACGTCGGGAATTAACTGCAGGGAGTCGGATATTAGCGATGATGACGAAGATGAGGAGCAGCAAGTGAAGACGCCATCGCAACATACACCATCTCAAAGTGTGTACACTACAGCAAGACTGAGGCAATCCGTCCAATTTAGAGACTCGATTGGAGGCACAAGTACACCAAAATCACGAAATCATGTATTGCCGGAACTAAGTGATGATGAATAACATTTTCGCTTCTTATTTATGCATTTTTTATAATTTAATTGTGTTTTTGTAAATAATTTCTTTTTCTGAAACAAAAAAAAATATTTTTGAAATAAACTACAATATGATTGCTAAAAAAGATGATTGGCAATGGTTATTCCAAAAAAAATATATCTTTATTATTACATCATATTACAGTGCACTCGCGTTTCACGTTTGCGAATTGTTCATCTTGGCGAATGCCACAAATTCAGTATAAACGGTGTTACTTTACACAGAAAAATGCACTTTTTTAGTGTAAAAAATGTGCAAAAACGCGTTCACATTATGCAGTGCACTGGATTGGAAAAGACAAGACTAAGCAAACAGTTTGTTTGTACTATATTTCATAAAAAATGTCATTATTAATTAAAAATAATTTAAATACAAATATAAAACCCTGGAAAATGCTCAGCCCTTCAACGTAATTTCAGCGGCAATCATATCCGATGGTCGAAATGGTAATTTTAAATCTGCGCATCTTTCGGCAACAAAACGTTCTAATGACTGCCCAACTCTAAAATTTGACGAAACAACGGTTAGGTAGAACAATAATTATTTAAAAAATCCGAATTTCCATACTTGTAAATGTCTGTGTCCGCCAAGTTGTACAAATCACAATTGGCAAAGACCAGCTGCACATCACTCATAATGTCAAAGTTCGATGTGTAGTCGCCCATGTTGAGTTTAGATTTGATTTTCGCAAAGTCCATAGGATTCTTGATAATCTTGTAATAGTCGGGCACTTCGCTCTTCTGCACGGGCCTGAGGAAAGGCCACGCATCGTCATGGCGCGCTATATCATCCAACAGTTGATACAACGACTTCATGTCAAAAGGAAAGTCGTCGCCACGTCGAGAACGACGCGATTTTGTCATCTCCTGATCTTCACTGACCTCATCGTCATCGCTTGCGTTGGCAGTTTTGCGCCGGGAGCTTCTTTTACTGCTGAACGAGTCCTTTTTGCTTGTTGGACGTCGACCGGTGGATTGCGTTTTTCGCTTTTGTAGTTTTCGTGGTGGTTCTGAATCATCGTCGCTCTCTCGGTCACTCTCTCGGGATTTTATATTTTCTAAAAATATATTTATTTGGTCATTCAGGTTATTTGGTAAATCTACAACAATGAGCACAAAAAACGACAAAACATTAGACATGACAGTTACTTACGAGTCTTTTTTTTTATAAAAATTAAAAAATTAAATATATTCCGACATTTGTTTTTTACAGAAAATACATCCTTTTATGTTTTGGCTAATAATTTTGAACGTTTTTTATCTAGTATCTACGTCTCCTTCGTTTACCATCGTCCTCGCTTTGGCTCTCCTCGTCAGTTGATGCCTGGCGTCGCCGTTTCCTAGCTTTCTCTTTCTTCTCAGCGTCTGCGACACATTTCCAGCACATCCAGCTGCGGGTCGAATATTTTGACTTTGGTGCATTCTTACAACAGTCTTTGTGAAAGTTGCGTTTGCATTTGAAGCATCCCAAAACATCGTCATTTTCAAGGCTGCCATCACAAACATTACAATTTGACGTTGACGAGGACGCTACGGATTCCATATCTTCGTTATCTTCTTCTGACTCATCTTCGTAATAATATGTGCGTTTCTTTGCCGAATTTTTCTTCTTCTCTGCTTCTTCTTTGGCTGCATTAATCAATGGCAGGCAAACACGACAATACCAGTCTCCTTCCGGAATGTTCTGTACAAAAAGTATACACAAAAACGTTAACACAGCACAAACGGTAGTTTTCTTAAAACTGTACTTACATTCATCTTGGGCTTCATGCAGTACATGTGTTCGCCGTTGTTACAATTGTCGCACAGCAACATCAACTGAGGATTGCCACGCTTATTGCACAAAATGCAATGCGAATTTTTAACAGATCGTGCCCACATTATGGACGATTTGAAGATCTCCATGTGCACGCAAATTTGTGAGTATGTGGTGGAATTCATAAGTGAGATGGTCCAACGGGCGAAACTCAAGCGAGCCTCGACGAGACGCTCTTCATTGACAGTCGCATCTTTGACCATATTTTTAACGCCAAACGGTTGCTTGTAGAAGCGATCCTCAACAGCTTGTGCAATTTGAAGCAAAGCAATTGCCAAAGTGTGCACTTTCTGCTTAAGCACTTCATTATCCGACGAGCTGCTATCAAGTTGGGCGGTATCACCCAAACTGAGACCGGGCATTTCAAAACTATTTTCATCTAATGCTTCATCCTCGGCGCCAGACGCAACTCCTTCATCGGAACTTTCTGGCTCCTCTTTCCGTTCTTCAGACTTTTCTGCTGGCGATATTTCTTCGGTACCATTCGATATCAATTCAGTGGAGTGTCCATTTGTCACAGATGGATTATGAATGACTGAAATTAAAGTTATTATCGTTTACAATTGAAGTGTTGTCCTGTGTAGTTACTTACCCTTCTTGCTGTTGATTCCATAGCATATCTGATCAGCCTGCATGTCGAAGTCACCTTTTGCCAATGCTTTCTGCCAGGTTTCCAGACATTTAACTTTAAGATTACCCAAGTGTCCATTGGTGATGTCATCCTCTAACTCTAATAATCTAAAGCACATTTCCATGTGCAGGACGTTGGTTAAGTTATCACTGAAAGGATTTTTAAAATTGGGCTCTGGGAAAAGATCTAGAGTATCGTTAGTTAACTTTTCGCGATGTGCTGACATATCCGTGACATTCAAATGCTCCAAAATGGAAGAATCACGCTGAAGGAATGTAAGAATAAGATCTTTATCGTTTTCTAGTTGTGATTTTAGCGTCATTTCACGATATCCTCGCTTGTTCAAGCTTTTAATCAATTCACTGATCTCCTCCTCTGTGTTGAAATATGACCATCGCTGTCGCTTTGCACTTCCATGGACCAGACAAGTTTCCATCTTACCTGTGCACATAAGAAGCTCACGTTGTCCTGACAAATCCAAGTCCGCCAACTTCTCAGTGCTCTCAGATCCACTGCTGTTCATATGCGACAGCAGTAAATTATCAACACGGTTCTCTTTGTCATTGCCCTTTGTCTTTTCCATGGCAATTTGCTTGAAAATCTTTAGACGTTTATCGCCATCACAGTTCGCTAATTCTGGTATATTCTTAACAGGACGATCAAAGCACTCCGAATTGTTTATTCCAATATTTTCCACTAGCAAGGCTGGAACTGCCCCAATCAAATAGTAGTTTCGAAGGGCTCTGTCCGCTCCAAACTGAATTTCCATGTCAAACAGTTTTAACCGCAACGTCTCTAACGCATTCTCATACTTTTGTTTGGCTTTTTCAGAATTCTTGTTTAATGTCAGGATCTTTTCCTCTAGCTCGCGCTGAACTTTGGATTTAAAACGCTCGATTCCTTCTTCGCTAATTTTATTTTGTAAAGTGTCTAGCTGCTCCATAAATTGATCAATCTTAAGCTTCGCATTTATAGTTTCCTGTTTAATGTCTTCCTTTAGAGAAAGTTCTCGACGAACTTCATCTAAACGTAGCTTTTTCAATTCGGGTCGCAATTTCTGTGCTGTCTCAAAGCGTGTTTTCAGAGTCTCACGCACCGATGGGAAGGTCAAAATTTGTTCCACAAGACATTTTAATATACGGAAAATGTCTTCAAATTCTAATTCATAGAAAGAGTGTGTGGCAAGAGCGCGTAAAATGTGCGGATATTTGAAACATAGCTCGAAGGCTGGATCATCGGTGGGGATGTAGCCTCCACGTGTCAGCACACGGTGTCTACTTGCGCGATCGTCAACATTAGCTCCGCCGGACAACAAATGAAGACGTAATACTTCTGTTAACGACACACTGTCAAGTTTAATCTCAGTCAGACTCTTTGAAAAATACTGCTTGGGAAACATGGCTGCTTTAGTTGCGTTTATTACCGCAGGCTGATAGTCGGCTTGCACACGAAAATTGGTTTGATCCAAAATGTACGAAAATTCGAAATCCGCCTCAATTTGTTCCTCCTGCTGCAATGAGAAGACGGTTTGCAGTAAAGTGGAGCAGATGGTTGCAAGCGGCCCATTGATTTCACGAAATGAGAATGCACGGGTTATCTCAGGAAATGAGATTTTCTTGATGAACTTTGAATTGTCCACCAGCAAATGCTCGAAGGAATGCAAAAACTCAGCCATAACCAGGCAAGAGCCAAAGTTGATGTCAGAGACAATGGAACGGACGGGATGCGGTTCAGGCAGAGGTTTTTGATCGGCCATCTCCAAATCGTCACGCATGTGTTGTGCCTTAACAATTTCGTCATATTGAGCGCGACAACGTTCACGCTCTTCTGCTTGTTTCTTTGCCTCTTCCTCCATTTTCTTTTGGATACGTTGGAACTCTTCAAGCGCTTCCTGTTTCTGCTTCTGTTTGTCTGCCTTTGTGGCGCTGTTTTTTTCTTTTTTCTTGCCATCATTATCAGTTGTATCTTTTGAGAAATATTTCTCTATAGAACTGTTATTAAGCGATTTTGATGTCTTTTTACTTTTAGCGTTACTGCCAACTGCTTTGTTACCAACCTCTTTCTTCTGTGGCTTGGGTGTTGGCTTCTTAACAGGTGATCTCTTTTTATCTAAACGTTCCAACAGTTTGGCATGTCGGTCCTTTGCCAAATCCGACATCTCAAAGAGTGGCGGTGTACCCACGAATATAGTATCAAATCTCGCGTTGGATGCCATCTTCTTCAATGAGTCTTGCTTCACCTTCAGCAAACCATCACGATGCTCAATTTGTTGCTTTAGGAACAACTTGATTTTGTCCTTTGTAAGAATTGAACGTGATCGACGAATCTGAACCAGCGTCACCACCCATGTATTTCCACATAACTTACTATCATCTGTACATTTGACACGATATCGAATTTTCTCCGGATCGTATGGTTCTGTTGTGTCATCGGCTGGAGCGAGAGCCTCCAGTACAACGCACTCTCGCCACACAGGTTTTGTACCAGATTCATCAATGGCCTCGACCTGCTCATCTTTGAAGTGACGCACCAGAATATAGTCAAACACATCGTCGACAAGATCGCTGATAGAAAACTGCATCGTTTGATCGGCGACCAGCAAAATTGGCGCCCGCAACGGCTTTGGAAACTGGCGTACCTGTTTCTTGGCGTTTCGTTCGCACTGCAAGGCTTCGGCGTAGGTCAAGTTGGTGCGGCCGGTGAGTGAACACGTCCACACGGTGGTGTTGAGCAACATGACCTTCTCAAAGTAGTCATCGTAGTTGCGAAATATCTCCTTGGTTACCTCACAATAGAACACCTCCTCATTGTCACGCAAGTACTCGGTGTCACCGTCTGCTTGTTTTAGTTCGTTCCCTTTTCGTCGTAGCACAGGCATTTTTTCTACAATGGAGGTAATTTTTAATTGGAGCAAAAAACAATTCGATTTAAATGTAGACACAGGATCATTGCCACCGTTAAATAATAATTTTTTTTGGGCACGAGACAATACAAAAAAGCGCGCGTACTCTTAGAATTTAAAACTGTCAAAATAATGCGCGCGTATTTTATAATAATAATTTTTGGAGGGAAAATATGCGACACAAGCCGTGTGCGATTGAATAGAACACAATTTTGGGTAAGTGTGATCTGTCGTCTGTCGAGCTAGCGACCAGCGTACGCAATACGCACAAATGCGTCTGGCCTCTGATGGGCATGCTTGAAGTTTGCGCGTACAGCGATATTCTTCAGCTTGCGCGAAACCTGTGAATTGGATGTTTTTAAATTTATTGATACGCACCTTTTTGCTAATCCCTGCTGCACAAATTTGGCGTCAACACGACACAAAGAGGTCTTTCTTGTAGTTACGCTTGATTTCACTTGTGTAATATTCGTCCTTTTTTAATTTTTAATGATGTAAAGGATTCACATGCACGCGATCTTCTGCTAAACGACTTTTGCTGGCAGCTTGAAGAAAGGCAACTTAACGCATACATAATATATATGCAACTGAACGCTTTGGCTGCGCATTGACAACTAAGTTTTCATATATATATTTTCTATCTCCTAAAATATATGAATATGTATATATCTTGTCTTGGGTAATCCTGTACAATTAAGATTGCTTTAGATTAATTTAACTAATAAATATGTTATACCTGTAAAGAATGAAGAATAATGTAAATTGTTGTTTCCTTTTTTTTATTAATTTTTTAAAATAATATTTACTTTTTATTTTAAACACACCAGGAGTACCAACAGCGCAATTTCAAAATCAAACAAATTGGTAGAGCGAACTTTCACAACTGTCAAAACCTGCACAATTGGCGCGAAAAAAATTATTAGCTTTGCGTCTTCAATTCTGTTCTACCAGTTTCATCACACCGGCATTTAAACGTTCAACATTCCAAAACCGTGATTTTTTACAAAAACAGTTTATTGAATTTGAAAATCATCACCATGAACGACAGCTGTAAGTTTTTAGAAATAAATTTTTGCGAATAAAAACTCTACAACCGATATATTTTTCAGTCGGTGCCGGTTTTAACACAATGGGTGGCCAGGGCGGCGGGAGTGGTGTCCAAGAACAGAACAAAGCCGAAGGCATTGTTCCGGTCACCGTCGTCCAATTAAAACGCTCAACCGGGGATGGCTTTCGCATGTACGGCATGAATTTCGGCTCTGTCACATTGATTGGCATCATTCGCAACATTGAGTATACAACCACAAAAATATCTTACACAATGGAGGACCATACGGGCTCCATTGAGGCTCACGTATGGGTAGAAGAGGATGCCTCGTTTAAAGCTCCCACCGTGCTGCTCGGCTGCTATGCGCGTGTTTATGGATCGTTGCGAAATCATGGCGGCACAAAGACATTAATGGTGTACAAACTGACACCGTTGGCCACCGTGAACGAGTACACCACACACAATTTGGAGGTTTTGAATGCGATTTGCAAGGCTCGAGAATATTGCAAGAAGGGCGTCGGCACAACTGGCGGATACGGAGCCAGTGGTGTAATTCAGTCTGGATTTGCGTCGCAAAACAACAGCAACAGTTTGGGATTGACTGGCAAACATTTGGCGATCTATAAATCTATTAAGGGATGTAATGCAGCTGAGGGCATCAGTCGGCAAGAGTTGGGCAAGAAATATGCCAACATTTCATCGTCTGATTTAGAGTAAGTTGGGATTAGGTAAAGAAAATGTAATTCCAGCAGTTCTATAACTTTTTCTCACTTGCAGCAACATCATCGATTTTATGGCCCAGGAAGGTCACATTTACACAAGCATCGACGCCGACCACTTCCTCTGCACCGATTCTTAAGTATTTAATTCATTTTATTGAAATTTATTCATCCAAATTGATTAAATGTAAATATTTTATGTTCACAAAATGTTGCATTCAATTTGAAATGAAATACACTGTTTCTTACATTAATTAAACATCATAGTTTTCGAATTAATAATTAATCTTAGATACTTAAAAGACTCGCAAACTTGGCGGCATAAATTACTCGCGTTCACGCGTCTTGGTATTAAAGAATTTGAAATATTGGGAGTTGTGGTTGCAGCAGCCCGTTTACTCACTGCTTGAGTTGTTTGCGTCATTTGCAAAAATGTTTCCATAATTGCGTCGCACGGACGCGATTTTCTTATCAAAAAGTCTCATGTCTCCATTAAAACGAGTGCTCGATGGGCCGGAACTGTGCGGGCCAGACGAAGTGTCAGTAGTCATTTCTGCTCCGCTGTCCGGAGTTATCTGTTGTGAGGAGCCGGAAGGTACGGCCGCGGATGGCTCTGGCGGCGTATGAGTAGACAATGGCATTTTATGTTTGTGGACGTACTCGTCGTCAGTTTCCTGGCCACTGGATGACACCTTTGCACTCGACAGACTCGAGTTGTTACTAATAGCTGGATGATGTGCAGCAAAGTTGCTCGAAGACGACGTCGAAGCGTGATTATGCGAATGATGGTGGTGATTATGGTGATGTGAATGGCGACGCTTTCGACAATGTCGCGGCTGAAAAATCAATCTATTCTCGGCGCTCTCTTGATCGAGATCAGCATCCACATCCTCTCCGTTATCGTCTAAGCCAGAGGACGAATACACGTTTGGGCGACTAGCACCGTTTCGTGGCCAAGTTACTTGGACACGGGGCAAATGGAGTTGCGGCGAATACGGTTGTCCACTTTGGACGTCTGAATCATCATCATCAGAGTCTACACGCGTCGGATGGCGTTGCGCATTTGACATGTTGCGAAACATAGTGAAGCGCTTGTCACCGCCATTATTTAAATTTGTGATGCCAGTACTGGTGCTCGGAATGGGATGAAAATGTTGGTTCGATTCGCCATTCATGCGTGACACTGGCTGATAGTTTCGTGAGGATTTTTTTGCTCCGTCATCTGATGATGCGGATGATGATAAAATTAATGCTGCTGGAGGCGCTGTTGAGTTTGACGTTCCTGCTGAAGTTGACGCTCCTGCAAAACATGAGGCGGCTGCAGAAGTCGAAGGGACTGGACAATTTGATGCCGAATCAGCGCCCGTTGTTGTTATCATTGATTTGCGTGCAGCGTACGCTTCTTTAGCTGATTCGGATTCCGATTCAGAGGTCGATGCAGAAAATGATCCTCTCTCATTGTACGTGGCTCCAGCCCTTTCTCCAATAATTGTCTGCAAATCAACATGTTCCTCGTCGCTATTGTTGTTGTCATCGTCATCGTCGTCGTCATCATCGTCGTTGCCAGACGTCGTATTAATAACAATTGCTTTCTTCGATGATTTCCGACGGTGCTGAAGATATTTCCGTTTCTTTTTAAATCTATCTCGCCCGTCGATGTTATTGGAGGAGGTACCAGCACCATCATTGGAACGACGACCCAATAGACTGTTATTCATGCGGCCAGACCGCATACCAATTCCACTGCGCGTAAGTCGAGCTGTGGGACGTTTACGCATAGTCGGTACTTTCAGTCGCCTCAGAGAATGGGCAGCACCCTTTAATGCAAGACGCTTCAGAGTGTTGCGTTTGGTTGCAATCAAATATGCGATGCGATTTGGATACTTTTTCCGTGGAATCTTTGGCACAAAGCTGGTCCGCCGCCGACGGCACACTTGGCCGTAATTGATTTGCTGCACCTCGTCATCCGAGGCAGAGCTGTCGCTACTAGTCGAACTGTTAGGACGTGAACTCATCTCACTGGACGATGCTTCGCCATTAGAACTCCCGGACTCAGAACTTATTGAGCTTACCCAACCCTCAATCTCTCGCTGCACCAATGAATCAAAGAACGCCATCATGCGCGGATCCTCCGACGTACTGTGAAGACTGTAATCATGCGTCATATTGCTGCCCGAATGATTTACCAGTGACAAGTATTCTTCATGTGTGAACACATCGCGTGGATTCTCCGGACCACTGGCATCTTCCTCGAGACTGCCAATCCAACCTTTGGGCTGAAATGTCGACCACAATTTCACAATTTTCTCCACACCCGACGATGCGATGAGACACTTTTCCGGATTGTAGCGCACCTGATTCACAATCGACCGATGTCCGTATAACACCATGTGACACTTGTCCACCCACTGGTGACTGCTATAATTGGTAGTATCGCCAATACGCCACATATACAAATTGAAATCATCCGATCCGGACAGAACGTACTCGTCGTTGGAGCCTGCGAAGCAGCAACTCTTCATAGTGCACGAGTTGTAATAATCGGAATGATAGAACTGGCATATGGCCGTCTCTTCCTGCGTTGAATACAAAATGGGTGGCAAGCGCCGCCGCAACGCCAACACTTGCGTGCCCAGCTGATTGAAACGCACACTCATGCAACTCTGTGTGCTGTGCTTGCCACCATAAGATATAAATGGTTCTTGGAGAGAGGCTCGCAAGTCCCAGCACGCGGCGCCACTTTTTGCGTTTGCAGTCAGCAAGTAGTTGCCGTTCATCGGATGAAATTCAGCTGCATGAAATACACCACGATGCTTCTTTAGCTGCAGAGTGTCGTCATTGGTGCGCACGTCAAACAAAAGGACGCGTCCGTCCTCGCCAGCAGTGGCGAAACGATCGTTGTTTGACGGATCTACCGACATACCGTATACAGGCTTGCCGTGTGTGAAGACATCGGGAGACGATCTGGTCTCGATGTCGTGCATAATGACGACGTCATCATTGCCACCGGAAAATACACGGCTGTTGTCATTGCTGAACGCTACACAGAAAATGTTGCTGCGATGGTTTCTCTGCATTATGATATAAGGCCAGTCGCCCGCCATATGTTTTTCAATGTCCCACAGCAGAACACGACGATCATCGCCACCTTTACGTGAAAAAGACATTAAAACGTTGTTTCGAAAAATCAATAATCTTGAGCAATAATTTACCTGAGACCAGCATGTCACCGGCTCCATGGGAGAATTCGATAGCGTTGACACACCCAAAGTGAGCAACAAGATCCTTTTTGTAAAGATTTTTCGCCACCAACATGCGCTGATTCAAAACATTTGACTGAAACGGGTAACCAGTAATGTTGCCCGTGCTTCGGTGCAACACATGATGCACGGTATTGGGACCCCGAAGGACCCTCGACGGAGGGGGTAACATTGAATGTCGCTCGATTGATTTCGCCTTTGTTACGTTCGATGCTGCTAGCTGCTGTGATAGCAATATGTTGCAGTTTTTCACCGTAAATGTCACCGATGCTTCTATGCTTCGCACTAACTATGTCGGTGTACTAAACACTAGGTTTTTTCACTCCAATTCACTTTTCAGATTCATCTGACAACATATATGGCCAGCAAAGCAGTCCCCGGTTCTAATCATACATGCAAATAATGAATATAATCATAATTTGTATGCTGTGGTCAACATTTTGACAGACGAATCGCGACAGGATTATTTTACATGAAAACTGCGCTGAATTCACTTGTCGTGTGGTGTTCTTTTTCGACTGTTTTGTGGTTCTGTTGTTATTGATATTTTAGCCCTTTGTGCTGGCTCTGTATCCACTGAATCTGATGGATTTTTTTTGTATTTTACTGCGTACCGCTGCCTTTAATCTTAATACTTGATATACACTTTGCCGTCGTCGTCGTCGATTTTGATAAAATGTATGTATATGTACATGCAAAACAATATATCGTGAAACGAACGTCTACCACTTCCCTGTATGCGTAACGTTGACGGCAAGGCACACACACACACACACACACGTCCCTACATCTGAAATATCTCTGCCCAACACCCAAACCCTCACTTTGCGTAAGCAGTAAGAGCACTAACCGTATGAACTTTTTTGTTTACGTTTTTTGTACGTTATGTTGATGTGTGCGTTTCGTATGGAGACAATCGCTTAAATATGTTGTGTTCCTATTTGGTTGTTAACCAGCCAACAGAGATAAATGTATAAACAAATTCTAACGCAGATCACAAGTTGAAATCTGTGTAGTATATGTTACGTCCCTGCCAGTGAAATAATTATATCAGCTGTGGCTAATGCGAGTTAATATTGCGTACGCAGAGAAACAAGAACGTCGAAACTCAGTTTAGCGATTTATGACGTATCTCAACGATTCTGCGAAACGTCAAACCAACAGTGGAAAAATGGCGTATCTACACAAATATGAGTTTTCCATAAAAACGCAGGCTTTGCTCCAAATATATATTTAGTTACCATACTTACACGAGCGAATGTGAAATGAAATTTTAACTAAAATCCTTTTGTTATCAGAAAATGAAAAATTACTTCTAAATAGGTTTTAATTTGTGTTTGTTGTTAACTCAATTGCACCCTTTACTCCTAACATAAAAAATAAATCTTTTATTATTAATGGTTGTCTTGCCAATAAGCAATTGTAAAGGCATTTAATTGTCTTTATGTTTATATTTAGAGTACTTCATTTCCAACGTTTTAATACAATACATAAATTACAGGTTTTAGTACAATATAGTTTTTATTTATGGTATATAGTTGCATGAATGTTATTTTGACACAAAACACGATTGATACGTACTTAAATATTAAAATTGTATATTAATATTACAGATTATAATTATGCCTTTAAAGACGCTAAACAAATCAATCGAAAATGCACTTAAATCTAAATGATAAAAAATTTGCCATAATTTGCATTTTTTTAAAAGCCTTAATTTTAAATTGAATTATTCAGTAAGTTTAATAAATTACTGAAGAGAAACTAATTATTATTATCAACACAGATTTCAAAAATGTGTTGATGGAATTAAATGTAAAAGCATTAAAGACGTTTTGCTGAAGCGTTTATTGTTAAGTAACAATTCTTTACATACATGTTTTTTTTTACAATGAAACATTAAACTATTAATAGGTTTTTTAACGTTTAATTGCGCATGATTTTTTTTTTGGTGGTATAAATATAACTTTAAAAGATGCGATTCGTTTTCTTGTACCCCGAAAATATAGCAACCGATTAAACTTGTAGGGCAATTAAAAGCATGGCTGAACAGACAATAAATTTCTGGAACAATAATTGATCAAACATATTAAGTTGTTAAAATGAACACATCAAATAACTTTGGGTTTTCTCAGCAATAAAATAGTTTATCACCATATTTTGTAAAAATATATGTACATACATAGTAAACAACTCTTCTTTCTTTAAAAAATATCAAATTATTGTTTCATTTGTTATTCTGTGGGTTAGCAGCTAGCACCTTAAAAGTGTTTCTTAATACCACAATATTTTTAGTATTTGAAAGAGAACATAAATAATATAATATTAATTAGTAAAATTTCTCTTCGAAATTGGTAAAGAAAATCTATTGTTTTTGCAATAAAAATACTTAGAAAACATTTTTTTTTTACCAGAGCTCAAAAGGTATTCTTTAAAAATCTTACGGTTAATTAAATAAATAAATTGGGACAGAGAATCAGATCGAAGAAATGTTTAAACTGTTTTATTGAGAAAGGTTTTAGATGGAAGATGTTTTGGATGGAAACGATTCATACACAAAATTTGGCAACACAAATTTAATATCAATTGCAATCCTTGAAGACCAAGGCGGCATATTGGGAGGAAGGACTTTTATTTCTTAAAGGTATTTACAAAGGGTGGACAATTTAATTTTAAGTTTCGTGTGATTTTAATAAAACAGCAGGATAGATTTACGTCGATACTCACTTAATAGATAATATATTCTATAATGATTGAATGAGATAAGGACCTATAACACTTAAGACGTACAACTGACTTCTTTTTCAAATTTATATTGTACTTATTCCATATTTTGTTTTAATAAAATTTGTTGCACATGCCTTAGAACAATAATTATTTAGTATGTGCAATATTTATATGAATGCGAATGTGATCTACGGTATCCTAAAACATCTAGTTACAGTTATAAATATCCATATAATTTTTCTTTTGTGACATTTATCTTAGCTTCATTTGTACGTGTCTCGATACTTTTTTGAACAAACCTCACTTTGTACGATAAGTTGTGCTGATTTACCCAGAACTAAACATTGGTTTACTTTGAACGGTTCGTCATCAAATCATTTAATTTGTATTCATGGAAAAATTGAAACTAAATGTTAATATTGTGATTTAAATTCAGCGTCTTTCGATCTCAAACGAATTTAATATTACCATTAGTTTGTTAGTAAAGTTAGTTCATTAAAACAGAAGATGTTTAGTTGCAGAAATAAAACGATTCATCACTTTATTTATCAAATTTGTATTGAAATTGATGAGTGTTTACAAAAATATTATCTTAATTAATTTTTGGCAATTCGGTCATGGCCACATGTGATTCTTATTGTTTGTCCCTTTTTCATATCCACTTGGTATCGTTCATCCGGTTTTTCGAAAAAAAAACCTTGGAATATTGTAATATCTATTGTTTGAGATAATTGCATTTAATCTAATTTATTCAGTGTCACTCAATTGTGTCACACATGATGATGAGATATGAAGACAAGCTACTAAATTGTAGAATCATAATGTTTTTGGCACTAAACGCTGTACTAAATATCAACCCAATCACTTTCGAGTTTCTTTTTACGAAATTATATCAGTTTGGCCATTTTCATATTGACATACTTGGTACCTACCGTTACAAAAGATGCAAGACTTTTTAATTTCTTTGAGTAGGTAAATATATATGTTAAAATATCTATCTTTTCTAACAACTTACATGCTTACATTTTTTATCTCCATACAAGTTTATATATTTAAGTATGAATTTATTAAATATTCATTAAAATTATCTCTTCTTAAATAATCGGTTTTCTGTTTATGTAACTGTTATGTATGAATTTTTAGTAAGAATAAATGTTTTGAATACAAATGGTTAAATATATATCAAGCAGCAAACAAAAAATAGATTTTTTTTATTTGAGCGCATAGAATTCAATAAAATTAAAGAAAATTTTTGTAAAATATTTCTGCGTTTTTTTTCTGCATGTTCACCGCGGCCAGTAGCTGCGGGTTTTTCGATAATTTTGCCGTAAACAAATAAAAAAATGGCAAAACGTTGCTCTCATGTTCGTATTAAAAAATTAGACCAACCTACTACAGAATATGATTCTTAGCAAATAATGTTAAGATGCATTGTATTCGACCAATTGCATTATTAAAAAAAAACAAAAAACATTATCAAAAAATATATAAAATTTACATATGAATATGTATTTAATGTTTTAACAAAAGTAATGAGTGAAATTATGTTACAAAAATAGATGTGAACACAAATGGATTATGTTTCAATAGAAATATATGAGAATTCATAAATATATAGAAAATACTAACAAATAAACATTTGTCGCTGAATGCTTGAGTCCTCTTTGAATAATTCTTAATATTGAATAAAATATTCAAACTAATATCATAGTTGTTGATTTGTGAATTGTCCGCGCAAAACACAAATCATTTCGTTTACATAAATGAATAATTTATGGGAGGATGAGTAACAAAAGCTTTCAATTCATTGGGGAAAAAAATAAAAACAAAATTTGTAATAAAAGTATAAGTTATTATCAAATTCAATCGATGAAGTTAATAATATTGAGACTCAACCTTCAACTGGGCAGCCCGCTCCTAAGCCTTGTAGTGGTCGTTACTGCGAATGGCGCAGCACAAGACAATTGAGAAGATCATTCCGAGTAATTCGACGAGCAGTATTCCTCCAACAATACCAATCACGCATGGCATGTTGGCTTGGATTTTTTCGGAGACCTTCTCGAGGCAGCCCTACGATAAATTAGATAACATTGATCAGACTTGTACAGAAAAAACATAATTTCATAATTAAATATACAATTAAAATAGCAAAAACGACTTTTCCGCAATGACAATTCAATTCAACCTATTTCCATTCGAGAAATTAGGTCAAAGACTCTGCAATCATATCCTTAATTAATCACTTTTCTGCAGCCTAGAAACCTACTTTTTAAACTATTGATTTGAATATAAAAATCGCTCGTCTAAGGCTATAAAAAATACTTACAGTGCTGGCGATTGCGGGGTTAACGGAAGCTAGAACACCGACGACGTTGGTGGAGAGTTGGCACAACTTTTCATCATCAGTAATGCAGCACGACTCGGGAATCTTGTAAGTGATTGAGACTTTAGACAGAGTAAGATCCAACACGTTCTTTGTATCGACTTGATTGAAACGACTGGAAGCCCAGTCCCGTGGTCCATTGGCACCGCAGCATTCAAGCTAAATCGCAAATCAGAATTTTCAGTTAAAACATAAATTAATTTATTTTTAATTTATTACCTGTTTCTGGATAGCATCAAATGCACTGGTACGGCTGGAAACTTGACCATATTCCTCCTGAACAGTGTGTTTAACGGTAGCCTCGAGAACTCCCTCCAATTTGGAACTGTTGTGCACCATCCAAGCTCCAGCCGCAATTTCGGCCACAACAACGATCAGCAGGAAGCAGAAGAACTGTTTACAGAATTTTGTGTAAATAGTTATTTTTTAAAAACGCCAAGAAATTATTTTACCGAAACAAGCATGCACTGCGATTCCTTAAGTGCCCCACAGCAGCCCAAGCATGGAATGAACAACATCAGCAGGCCAATGGCCAAGAAAATGTACAGTCCGATGTAGTAGTTGGTTTCATCTTGAGCCATTGAGACGATGAATGTAGGATCCATGAGCATCCATACTGCCAATCCCACTACGCCAATGCCAGCCAACTATAAAATAAAGATCAAATGAGTATTAAATTTCGGCATATTTTACGATTTAATTTAGCTAAACGCCGTTTAGGTGGATGTTCTAATGGCGTCGTGTGTTTGTATCGTAATTACTTATGCAGAATGTGTGCAGCGAGAGTTGAGCAA
>JANSTS010009252.1:41887-55258 GCA_026546915.1 Sylvicola fuscatus
AGATTATGTGTTGTGTTTATGCCTATTTAATTATTTAAAGTTTTATGTAATTCCTATAAGGATCAGCTGTTTTTTCTTATTGGCACATACCCACTAAATGATATAATAATATATAAATCAACTATTTACTTTCTAGTACAATTATTCACATTTTTATATATATTCAGTGCTAACACGCTATATATACTCATCGGCACGTCAAATGAAAATTTGCCATTCTTTGTTTTGTTTAATATTTAAAGAATATTATTTTTGAATATTATTTACATTTCCTATTAATATGGCCCACATTCAATTCGTCGATGAATTAGTTCGCGAATACATGTTATTCCGTGGATTTTCGTCCAGCCTGAAGACATTTGACGCCGAGTTAAAACAGGACAAGGATAAAGGATTTCGGGCTGATAAAATTATCGACCAAATCACCCATTTCATCAATGTTCACGACCTCAACGCTCTGCGAGATCTTTGGGGTCACCTGGAGTCCCAGTTATTTACAAAACTGGAACAATCGTTCGCGTCACCCATCAAGAAGCTAGAGTCAGGTGTGCTAAAGCTGTATTTGGTGACTGCATTCCAAGCCAATAAATCCGACAAAATCAATGAGTTTTTTACAAAACTCTCACCAGAACTGCATCTTCATTCAGAATGGAAGGAGTGGTTTTGTAAGTTAATTAATTTTTTTTTTTTTAATAATTAAGGTGACTAATTCTATAATTCATTTTTAAGACTTTCCCTTTTGCAAAACACCCGATGAACATCCAGTCTTTGGCATCTGCTTTACAAAACAATGGCAAGACACTCTTTTGATATCTTTGCACAACTTCCTGGCAACCATCTTTCAATGTATGCCTCAACCGACGTTAACCAAAGCCGAGACGGAGGCATCTCTTATCAAAAAACTGCAGGAGGAGAACCTGACGCTACGAAGTCGTTTACAGACAATGTCTACAACGGCTGGATCTACACACCAATCACGCTTATCTACGTTCCACGACTCATTTGAACAGCAAAGACGACAGAGTCGAACTTGCTCCAATCCACAGACACTAAACGACATAGTTCCGATTGACATTCCGCCACCGGTCCATATTGTCGATGATTTTTTCATTATCGCCCAGGAGACGCTTAACGTTGGACATATGGCCGATTCTAATGCCAGGGGATTGCGATCCTTAATTAAGAACATTAGCTCTGGCGGAAGTCCGACGATGGGCAGAAAGGAGTCGCTCGATCGGGGCAAAAAGCGATCTGGAAGTGTTGGCAGTAGATTTCATCAGTAATTGTAGAGAGGAGACGGATACTCATATTTTTAATAGTATTGAAAATAAATTTTTATTGTAAATAAACTTTGTGAAATTCTACATTATGATTCAACGTAAAATAACATAATCTATGTGAGTTTTGTTTGTCGTAAAATACTTATGGTGCAGCTATGCTGGACATTTTTAATTTGTGATTTAATTTCATTTATAATTATATATGACCTTGAAATATTCTATTTATAAAATATATTTTAATTTACTATAATATTAAAATTATTTACTTTTTAAATATATACAAAATTAAAATGTCACAATGTTAAAGCTTTATGTTTAGATTGGTGAATTTTTTTTAACAATAGAGCAACAATTCCGGCATTTATTTGTTTATCAACATTTAATGTCAATTATTTTATTTAAAAACTTAAATTGTCCCACACAATGAAACCGCAATTTCATTATGTAGAAAGAAACACACAAATCTAAGGATTAGAACCAATATGGCCATAATGAAATCAAATTGCATTCAGCAACTTACATTTACATACTTGCTAATTAACACAACTGGACATCTTATCTATTGCACTAAAAAAAATATAACAGAACAAATTGTTGGCAATTCAAAATGTATTGATTGATTATCACATTTTTCGGTAATAAATTTAAAAAAATCAAGCCAATTTTTTGTTTATTCAGAATAACATATAAAATATGTTGATAGATTAAGCATGTACATTGTACAAGACATAAAAATGTAATTGGTTTGGAAACGAATGCTGAAACCGTTTGTTAAGCTTTCGGTAAAATTAATCAAAATTCTAACAAGATCGTCACTAAGTGACATTCGCATTTCAATATTTTAGTAGTTGAACAATTAAATTGCATGTACTTTTGTTAATACGCACCATTTTGTTTCAAAAAAAGTTCTACTGAAATTAAGTTTCAATTTAGTAACTTTCCAAAGTCCTGTTGCTACCTCTAAGGCGTCTACTAGTTGTCTAGCTATTAATACTCGTCGAGAACAAAATAAACTAACAGCACCGTCATATCACTGATTCTTCATGTCAAAGATCTCCCTCAGCAGCGGCTCAACTTCCGCTGGATTAACATTTAGATAAACACCGACGATGGTCTCGTTAAGTCGCCGCAGCTCGTTGATTTTCTTAATCAACTTGAGAAAACACGACTTTGCCTCACATCCTGGATATATGCTCTCCAGGTACCTTCGCAGAAGGTAGTAATATGAGTTCTGTTCCAGCTTGATGACATCCGAATGCACAATGTTGCGTCTAGTCGCTGTAAATAGCACAATTGCACACATGATGAGGATGATGTTTTCGTCGTCACGCCACTGTGGGTCGAATGTCTCAATGAACTTTTTGTGTTCTTCATAGACGTTGCCTTTGGCCAGCTTCAGCACTTTTGTCTGCAGTTTTGACATTGCCTCCTGACTGTGCGGAATCTGTTTGAATGAAACTTTAGTTGTTGCTCATCTAAAATGCAGTTTGTTTGATTCTTACCTTCCAAGTTGAATGCACACAGTCATACTGAAAGACAGAGCGAAGAATCATCATCTCGGTGCATCCGCCTTTAAGGAGGGCCACTTGGTCCTCTTGGCACATGTTCTTGAAAGCGTTTATCTTTTTTGCCATTTTGATGAGTCGTCGTATGGCCACAGCCGTTAAATTTATTAGCTTCAGCAGCTGGGGATCTCTTTGATTTTGGGTATTCTGAGGAGAAAGATAAGCGTCGTTAGTGAGTGAACATTACGATCAATGCAAGTTTGGATAAGTATCATGATAAACTCAACATTTTTGGTGATACTGAAATGTAATAATCTTTATCTCTGCATCGATAAGCTACGGAATGATAAAGAACGAATCGGGAGGCAAATAATAAGTCAATTCGGGCAGTGAGTCGTGAGAGTTGTTTTGTATATTTTAATGAATTTTGTCACAAAATTGAAGTTATTGTTACAAAATGACTAAAACAACAACTACTGCGTATTTTTTTGATGCATGCTTAATCCATATTTTGTCAACAAAAAATTGTTGGCATGCTTAACAAACGTGCTTGAGAAAGGCCAAAATACCTGTGCAAAGAATACATCCTAGCAAATCCAACTTCAGTCAAAGTCGATAAATTGGATATTTCTTGAAAATTCCCATCCAATTCTTTTCCTTCCCTTTTATGAAGTAATTATAAAGCAAAAGCCGCAATGTACAGCTTAAATTATGCAACATGATTAATTATTGAAAGACCTAATTGTGTGGTTCGATTTCTTGTTTGTAGCTTAATAAGTTGTGGATTGATTATATGCGAAAAGTTTCAAGGTTGTTACCACAATGCATTTAAAAAGCATACATACAATTTAGTTAATTGGGCCAGAAAGATATCTAGTAAGAGTGAAAATCTCATATTTTCAGACAAATTCGGGTGTAGCCAAAATGGAAAAACTTACTTGCAAGTCATCGAAAATCAGCAATGAAATGTCCACATCAAATAGTTCAATCAGCGCTTTGTTAGCGACAATCAGTTCGTTGAGTTTCGCCCGCTCAGCATCATTTAGCTCTCGGCTGTTGGCCTGCGATAATGAATTGTTGTATCCCTCGTACTCAATTTGAATGGCTTCGCACAAAATTGACTCAATTGTATTGGGAATAATGGGATGATCTTCAACATCCTCCAGGATTTCTTTCATAACGTCACAGTTGGTCTGAGAAGTCGAATGTCCATCGTCAACACTCGAAGATGCGATCTCCTCCGTTTCTTCCACTGGCGTCTCTTTTTCAGTAACGCACTCAGCCTCCATGTGGGACCAATAAGCTTCCCTCAACTCGTCCTTTGCCGCCTTACCGCGCTGCTCAAGTGCGTCAGCATTTTCCGCCAGATGAGTGGACGTCTCTGCCGGGAAGCCGCCACTTTTGTCAGTCAAGTCCAGCATTGATTTGATCATAGCGCTACTGTTTGCCAGCAATTTAGTTGCTTCGTCGCCAATTGACTCTAACGCCATCTCCTTAACCTCCACCTCGCCACTATTTGTCTTCACCATCTTGTTAATCATTCTCAACGCCTCGGCTGGCGCATTGATGAATTTGTTCATTATTTGCAATGCATCTTCGGGCGAGTTCATCAGTTGCTGTATGAATTGCAGCACCTCGCTGGGAGAGCTGATAATTTTGGTGATTATCTCCAATGCGTCTGTAGGCGAGCTCATAAATTTCGTGAACACGGTCAACGCGTCAAACGGGGAATTCATAATCTTGCTGATTATTTTTAAAGCGTCTCCGGGCGAAGCGATAAAATGACTAATTAATCGCATTGCATCTTTTTGTGAATTTATTACCTTCGTCATGATCGCCACTGCATCGCTAGGTGTCTTCATCAAGTGATTAATGACTTTGCTGGCATCCTCAGGAGTGTCAACAATGCGAGTGACAATCTCTTCGGCGCTGGAATCAGCGCTCGGCAAATTTAAAATGCTGTTGATGCCACCATTACAGAGATGGATGTCAGAGTAACCAATGGTCGAGGAGGTGATGGCCGGCATCGAATCTTGCAACGGTGAGATGCTGCGCACATTAGTCGTCGTCCCAGTGAATGAGTCTGGTGAGACAGCCGTTGGTGACATGCTGGCCAGGCTGGCGAAATCGGCCGGTGAGCAGACAGCTGTGTCGTAGTTTTGAAGTGCGCCACTCCACGAAGATGACGACGAGTCATTGTAGGCACCGTCCTCGCGCTTCACTTTGGTCGAGTGGTCACCGTCTGGCACGATTTTTCGTTTGGCACGATTCTGTTCGATTTTCTTGCGCTTCATTAACTTGTCCTCCTCTGACATGATGTAGTCCTTTCGCATTCCGATACTAAAGCACTTATCGAGGCGACATTTCTGGCAGAACCGCCGCGTGACAACGGATATGTCGCAGTTGTCGTTGAACGGACACGTGAACTCTTTGCTGGAAAGGGCGTTTCGGCGAAAGAACGCCTTGCAACTTTCGCAGGTGACCGCGTTGAAGTTGTAGCCGAGTGCCTTGTCGCCGCACACCATGCAACATTTGTCTGACGGCGACATGCTCAACGTAAGTGTTTTTTTTTTTGTCTTTTCACAGAGGCGATTTGTTTATCTTAAAAGATGTTGTTAAACAACAAAAAATGCACTCTTGAAACAACGGATTATTGAAAACGCGCGTTAGGAGTTACGTCAGACTAGGTGTTGTAAAAAAGGTGAAGGATTTTACACTGATAATGACCTTCATAGTTTAAAACGCTTTAATTATGAGTCTTTTCGGTTTTTTTTTTGGCTCACACTGAACTTTGTTCAAACTTCAGTGATTAATAAAGCACACAACTGCACAATCGTATTTGAAAAATGCGCGCACTTTTAATGTGTCGCGTGTGAATGTGTGAAAACGTCAATGATTACACACATATTTAGTATTATAACTTTAAAGACAATTCATAATTAAATAAACGGCGTTGGCAAATAGATAAATCGTAAGTGCTGATCAACAAAGCACATTGCCTCCATTTCAGCGAGACAGACATTAAATACCGTCCAGCAGACGCTCTTGCTTTTTATTATTGTTTTCCCACAACTAATGTCATCACTTGCACTTTGCAGCTTTCTTTAAACTCGAAACTTTTTCTATTATTGAAAATTTTATACTTCCAGATGTAGCCAGTTTTTTTTGGGAAGAGATAAAGCAACTGAACACCTGCAACAAACACGGCACAATCAATCCAATAACACTCGTCTGAAGCTGACAAATTTTCGGCACTGTACGATTTACGCAACTGATAATGGGGCTGATAAAAAATTATTAAATTAATAACAATAACGCGATATGTCGATTTATTCCACCGCCACTCGCGGACGTGCGAGTTACGACCCGAACTTGACTGAACAGTGAACACTTGATTCCTATTAAATAATATATTTTAAGGTTTCTTATTAGACCGCCCATTGTCATACATATAATATATGCGAATGAGCAAAATGTCAGCTGTCAGGTGCAAAAATCAGCTGGGAAAGAGGATTTGAGTACTATACGAGTGACTTGTTTCAATTTAGTTGATCTAAATTTAGTAAAACTTAACTACTGACCGTTGTTTGTTTGCACATTTATATGATTTAAGAAAATTACAATTGAATCCTTTTAAATTTTATTTTTATTAAGTAAATTGTGTATTGAAATATAGTTTTCAGATATAAATAAGCTAAATCATGTATAAATCTAAATTGAGAGACATTTGGCCGGAAAGAAGAAGAAGCCCTTGATCCCTAAATTGGTACATACTATAGACGGTGGACACGAAAAACAATGAGTTCTATGTCATCTAGCATTAATGTTTCAATGATCATAATGCAAATATTAGAGTCGTCAATGTTTAAAATATATGCTCTAAAGCCTTTGAAGTCTAAATTCTTCCATATTTTATTATTAAAATTCATAAAATTAAATATAATGTATAAAAATATCTGAATATTGCAAATTAAACAATTACATTTTTTTTAAATTTTATCTTCCCTTCGCGCAGCAGAAAGAAAACACATTTTACCTGAAATGTGGAAGATCAAGATGCAATTCAAGGTTAGCTTGTAATTATTAATAGAAAAAAAGAATAAAAAGTAATATGAGTATAACACACTAACTACAAACTCTCAAGCGAAATGAAATATATGGGAAACATGAAATCCGATAATCATGCAAATGAAATTAAAGTGGGCAATCTGCAGCCTTACATCACAAAGACCTTTTCGATTTTAGGCTTGACAAATGTCTGATTTGTCTTGGGACAGACAATTGTACCATTTTCGCGAGTAATCTGTGGCAAAGCGAGTTGCCCGTAAATCTGTCCATTTGGCAGCATCATCGGTTGATTATGTTCGTTCAACGGCTGTCCGGTGACACGACAAATCAGTCTACTTTGAGCACAATGCGAGAATGGCAAACTGTTGGCGATGTCATTAAAATTGGCCTGACATACTGGACAATTGACGCTCTTCGAGCCGCTAGAGTAACACTGTGGTGTCTTCAGTGCCGACAAACCAGCCTTTGTGACAAAAATACAAATTTGTAGTTAAATGGTATATTAAAAGAGGATAAATCTCCTACCTGGACTGCAACACTGAGCACCGACTGCGACGCGAGTTGAAACAGTCTATAATTCTCCAAGCGGAATTTTAATATAAGATCATCCCATCGGGTCGGATCGAAGAGGGAGCGATATGGTTCGATTTGTGTATCTAGTGGGAAAGCCAGCAACGCCATAGCTTTTTTTATCTCCTTGAGTTGATCCTGCTCGAAAGAAGGGAAATACTTTCGTGCCAATGTCACAGCGTTCAAGCGCTGGTCTTTTCGTATCAGCTCCACAAACTCTTGCACGCGCAACTGGAACTCCAGAATGGAGCCAATTTTACGAAGTTTTGATTTATTGTCGCTGCACCAGGCGATGCACTTAACTGTTTGATGCAGTTGTAGATCGTGCTCCACCTGTCGCGATGTGTGGAAGATGTCCAAATTTGTCAGGTCACGAATACCGGAGCGCATCGCTAGTCGTTCGGCCGTCTCATAGTAGCCTTGGCGCAGAAAGTGCTCAACAATCATACGATCGAGACGCACCTTTTTCCATTGGTTGGTAGCCGCCTGTTGGGTCTCGATGTCGCCGCTGATCGGTGTTAGCGCTTCTTTCAGATGGTCGAGGCGACGCTTGCATACGTAACCAGCCGCCAATTCCTCTCCGATGCTTTCGTCAGCCTTTCGCTTGAGCGCCTGAAGACGCTGCACAACGTCGCCCAGGAAACGATTAATGTCGCCTGTGGTGCCCACATGGGCCAGTCCACGCTCCAGTTCGTTGCTGACGACTGTCTGGAATTGGCTTAGCTCACGGTCGAGCGTTTTCTGGGCCATTCGAAATTTCTTATTCAATATCTCATATGGCACCTTGAAATAGTTAAGAAACGGATTAGTACAGAAATCATGACTTCCTTAAATGGGATTGTTTTTTGTTCTTGAAAATTCACATTTTCTTCTGCCCCATGATCAATTCAACACAACAACAAAATGCGTAATATACGATGACGTCGTGGATTGTTGTGTATTTAAAGCTAATGATGCACATATGTGATGTGTGTTGGTGTGCAAGTGCATACATATGTTTTATTACGTTTTTGGTTTTTGTATTGTTTTCTTTTATTTTGGGGCCCTTTTATCAATTCAATTAATACAATAGCTGAAAGTAAAATCAAAAATACCTTTAACGTTGGGTGCTCCATCGCCTTAACTTCTGTCGCATCGAGCATCTTGTCCGCGCTTGTTTTTGCAACCAGAGATTGCCACTTTTAGAGGGTTCAAAAAACGATTGATCAACTTTTATTTTCAGCTGTTTTCGGGCTACTTTATGAGCACACAAACTTTGGCCAAATCATACACAAGTAGAAAAATGTCAGCCACTAAAATTTATGTTGCATCTGGGCTGTACTAGAGTGTCGACCTGACTGATCGATGAAAAATTGTACTAGACGAAGGAGACGTCAAAATAAAATTGATATGCGTATTTGCGAGCAGCCACAATTCTCTTTTCACGATTTGTTTAAATATCAATAATTATAGGATAAACCAAAGGTAGACTATATAGCAACTAAACTATGTTCTATGGAAGTGGTCGGTGGTTGACCATATTAGACGATTATTAAGTGACAAGTGAATTCGACAAATTTTTATCTCAAGAATAGTTCAACCAAATTACTTTATCCTGTAAAAGATATAATCAATAAAATGGACTTCAATATAGAAGATGCGCTCATCAAAAAAGAAACGCTTCATCCGGGCACAAAATGTATTGCCTTTAAACCAGGAACCAGGGTAAGTCACTGATTCAAATTGATGAGGCATTTTCTAGAACATATTTTAATTTGTAGGTCAAGTTTCACTTTCAAACCCGAAAATGTGATGGCAAGGAAACCGTGCTGGACGACAGTAAAAAAGTTGGCGAACCAATGGAGCTGGTGCTGGGCAAAAAGTTTAAGCTAGAAGTATGGGAGGCGATCGTCCAGAAAATGGCTCTAAATGAGGTTGCAAAGTTCACCGTTGATAAGACTGTAAGTCTGAATTTACAAGATTGTGTCCATTAATAAACATTACAAAAATGCGTTCCTTAGCTTGTCCAGCAATATCCATTTTTATCAAAAACATTGCGCGATGTCAGGAAGCCTCCTCAGGAACGACGTCACTGCTGCGGCATGACTATCCAAAATGAAGGTATCGGCTACCGAGATTTAGACGAATTGTTTAGCAATCCTTGTGATTTAGTGTTTATAATTGGTATGATCATGAAAATAGTGAGAATATCCCAGAATCTAATTACTTTTAATGCAGATTTAATTTCGGTCGAGTTACCTGATGAATATGAAAAAGAATCATGGCAACTGAACGATGAAGAAAAGTTGAGTGCCATTGCCAAGTTACGTGAGCGCGGTAACAAACAGTATAACGCCAAAAGCTACACAGAAGCAGAGAAAAGTTACCTGCTGGCGCTTGGAATGGTCGAGCAATTGATGTTAAAGTAAGCAACAAAGTGATTAATATTGAATTTCAATTAAGTACAATTTATTGTTGCAGAGAAAAACCAAATGATGTGGAGTGGTTGGAACTGGCTGAACTGAAAATTCCCTTATTGCTCAATTTTTCTCAGTGTAAACTTCTGGCTGATGACTTCTATCCGGTGATAGAGCATTGCACCGAGGTACTTAAGTACAGTCCCGACAATGTCAAGGCACTGTTTCGTCGTGCAAAGGCGCATCTTGGAGCTTGGAATCCTACCGAAGCGAAAACTGATTTCGAGCGCTGTGCCGTGCTCGACCCAGCATTAAAGAATGCTGTCAACAAAGAGCTGCATTTGCTGGCTGAACAAATGCGCGTTAGGGACTTGGAGGACAAAATGAAGCTGCAAAAACTCTTCTAATAAAGCGAAATGGACGCTTTTCAAATTAAATGTGTTTAAACCAAAAAACTAGTCTACTTATAAAAACAAATATTTTAAATATTTATATCTTCGATTCATCGCTGTAAATTGTAATTCTTAACATTTGGTACAAATTTGACCGCCTTTCATAAAATAGAGATGTAACTAGATAAAAGTAATCAATAAGCAATATAAAATATGTTGTTCAATTAACTGATGAAATGTACTTCCGACTTCATTCTTATTAAACATGCCTCCTTCCTCCTTCCATTTGATTGTCAGTCATTAATAACTTCCGGACTCTTAAATAGTGAAATATTGGACAAAATTACTTTATTGGTCAGGCTGAAAATACTTAACATGCTTAAACTGGTACTCATTACAATTAAAACAAAATTCTTGAAATTGCATTAAATGCACCGTAAGTTTGGTAAATGTATTCATCTGTTTAATTGTTTCTACTTAAGACATTGCATTTATCTTATATGGTAAATAACAATAAATTATTACTTTGGTTAAAATTCTTCACGCCTTAGTTCATCACGTTTACTTGGATATGTGTAACATTTCATTACAGTCTTCATTTAGTAGCAGGTTCTCAACTTGCTCGTCCGAAAGCGCCTCCTTATTGTCGGATCTAAGGAATTTGAAACAAGAAATGAATGTCAATGTTAATAATCAAGCAAAAAGGAGAAGTGAAGAACACAAAATGCCAGCGTCTCACCTGCTGAATAGAAAAAAATCATTTGATTCCGTTTGATTCACCTCTGACTCACTGCTGCGCCTCTCAAGAGACCGGCCGACCTTTTGGAATCCCCCAACAAACACATCCTTGACCTTGTCACTGGCATCGATTAGTAAATCGAGACTTTGTCGCCGTGGCGTCTCTTTTAGACTTCGCTTACCAATCCAGTTAGTGAGACCCTCCTTTTTCTCGTCATTTTGCTGGAATACAGTGCATGTCACTTTTTTGGCATCCTCCGACGAAGAACTGTCAGATCCGGGTGGTGTACGATCGTCAACCAGTGGTGAATTGTGTTGTGAGTAGCCAGAGCTGGTGCTTTCTGAACCAGACAGTCGAATTTCTGTCCATTGCTCAATATCATCCGAAGATAGGTTAGTCTGAAAAATGGTAGTGCCAAATTACCTGCCCAATATTCGCCACTAAACTACTTACAATATCAGTTTGAGCAACGCTCTCGTTCGAATTAGACTGTTTCGGGAACGTGTTAAAGTCCTTTAACAAATGTGGACAGTCAATGGATTCCAGCTTCTGTTGCCTGACTGGACTCGCCTTGATGCTTAGTTTAGTTGGAAAATCCAAGTATTCATCGGTGGAATTTATTTGACTAGAAGTAGCCGAATAGTGAACAGCACATTCATTAAACTGATCGTACTCGCGACGTCGCTCCTCGCGCATCTTATGTATTTCTTCGGATATTTGTTCCAAATTTTTAAGTGCCTCATTGTACGTCATTTTGGCGTCGCTCACACGCGACTCCAGTTCATTGATGCGCTTCTTTTGAGTCTTTAACAGTCCATTGTAGTTGGCACGAGTCTCATAATATGGCCTGAAAATTATCAATTGTCATTCCAGAATAAGTATCGCGTCGATTTTTGATTGTCGTTTGTTTAAAAGATAAAAAATGCATTTTTTTACTCACAAAAATAACAAGTCCGACTGGTAAACAATTATATTCAACAAAAGAAGTTTTCGTCGAATGTTAAAACTAAAAATGAAATAAAAAGATATGAAGATTCAAAGAACAAAAAAGGCTGTGTAAATGCTGTGAAGTAAATAAGCATCTTATCTTCTGTTAATGTAAAGAACACTTATGGCATTTGTCAAGAAGGGCCACGTTGTGCAGTTAAATGGTTTTTTAATTAAGAGCTGGTAAGCAAAGCACTTAATGGTCAAAGTTGAATTTGTACAAACCTTGACGCCCTTATTGCACTCTTAAGCTGAGCCTGCAGTTTTGATACACGATTATTGGCCACCTCCTGTTTTAGTTCACAAATCTTTAAAATATTTCGAGTCTCGGTGCAGTCGATCTGCGATTGATTCACACGACTCGCTGCATGACTCAACATCTCCTGACACGCCGTGTCCAGAGTGGATTTCTCGCCCAAGCCCAGTTCAGCTAGGTAGACCATCTCCTTGGCGGCAGCGTGCACTGACTTAGCCTTTTCAAAGTTGACTGCCGCCAGTTGGGATTCTTTAGTCAGCTGGCTGGCGTACAGACGAGCCTCATAATATGGCTTGGCTGTTTGAATTGAATTGCTAAGCTTGTGTGCTGAATGTTTAATGCGATCCACACTTTCAGTCAGCATCCGCTTAAATTCACTCTTTGCTTCCTGTGGCAACGCAAAATGTAAAATGATAATTATAATTGTAGGAAATTTGCAGACAAATTGTTATAACATAATTGCATTGATTTACTTACATCAAGCTCAACCTCATACTTGTTTATGTTGTCAGTCGCCGTGTTCAGTTTTTCCAGTTCAATCTAATTTTTATTTTGAAAATCGAGTCAAACGATAATTAGGTCAAGTTTATTTACGGCTGATGAACTAATGATCATGAAAAAATGGCACAGCAAATTTTTAGGAAAGGGCGAGTCAACTTTACCTGCACTCGAGGATCCACTTGGCTGTTACTATCGACCGACATTTTTTGCTGATATTGCTTTTTGTTAGTAATTGGTATGTTTATAAATATATTGCGTTTTTTTTTTAATTATTGCTTATTGATACAGTTTTTTAGCTTCTTTAATTACTAGCACCTTTAAAAATATCTTCACTCATCTCCGATCTCTTCTCGTCTACACTTTATAAGTCGAGATGAACAGTGTATCTATATCTAATTGGATTATGCGCCGCGCAATCGATTTGGACAAGTGTCAAATGTCTAAAATTAAGCGATAGCGATGCACAAATGTCAAAAGACGTAAACAGCTAGCTGCTTGAGGTATCGAATATATAGCATTCTCTTGTATCTAATTAATTAACATAAAATCGGGGCACTTGCAGTTGATCTTTCTTGATACACAATTTTTTTAAAACAATTATTGGAAGATTATTTAAAAATATAGTTTTACAGATTTTGTATTTGTTTTGTATTAACTCTGAGGCACATTTTTTATTA
>JANSTS010009263.1:4516-55189 GCA_026546915.1 Sylvicola fuscatus
AATGATGATTTGGCAGGCTTTAAGTTTCTTTAGCAAATTTCGACTTTTTCTATGTGTCGTAGAATAAAATAAGAAAGTTCTTAAATTTTTAAACTATACTGATAAATTAAAAAATATTCTTTAGAAAGATTGAGTAGGCCTAATTTATTTTATATGTAAAAAAAAGAAAATTAGATTTACAGTTGCATAAATTCGAAAAACTAACATAAACCAATTTTCGGACAGTCTATCTTTAAAATTCTTAGTTTTCACCTTGGCTTATTCAAAATTTCATATAAAAACAGAAAACAAATAATGGATATCAAACCAGTCCAATCCCTCAACAGTATCGAAGCTTCGGTGACAAGCAGTTAACTTTTCCAAAACATAACTCAAAGTTTTGTTTAAGCTTACAAATTTCTCTTCAGATGGAACAGTAACAAAACATGAATTCGAGGAATCTCGACCGTCAATCCTGCGTTCACACGGTTATATTTTAGGCAAAGAAATCGGAAGCGGCAGTTACTCAACAGTGAAAGTAGCATATTCAAACAAACATAACTCTCCTGTCGCTATAAAGATCATTTCCAAATTAAAAACTCCTCCTGATTTCAAAAAGAAATTTCTTTACCGCGAATTGGACGTCATCAAACGTCTTCATCACCATCGGAATATTATACGATTCCTGCAAACTATTGAGACCACATGGAGAGTGTTCATTATAATGGAGATAGCTGATAACGGATCATTGCTCGACTACATCCGAAAAGAAAAACATCTGGATGAGACGTTATCCCGAAATTTATTTCGTCAGCTTATTGGTGTTTTGAATTACATCCATCTTCTTGGTGTGGCACATCGTGACATCAAATGCGAGAACTTGCTATTGGACAGAGAGTTCCGACTAAAGTTAACTGATTTTGGGTTTGCCAAGGCCGATATGTTGACTGGGAGTGCATACTCGAGCACATTTTGTGGAAGCTACGCCTATGCCTGTCCAGAGATCCTTCGAGGAATACCGTACGATCCACGGCAAGCGGATGTTTGGGCTAGTGGTGTGGTTCTGTTCGCCATGCTCTTCGGTCGTCTGCCGTATGATGATAGAAGTTTGTCGATTTTGATAAAGGTAATCAAATCAAGATTAGGTTCCAAAAAAGACGGATTAATTTTTTAAATTTTAAGTAGCAGGTTCAAGGCCATATTACTTTCCCATCAAAACCAGTTGTTTCCAAAGTAGCTTCCACCTTAATAAACAATATCCTGACACCGTGCATCGTACGCCTAACCATTCCGCAGATTCTGGCCGATCCTTGGCTGCATCCAAGCAACGACAAAATTTTATCTCTCACTGAAGCGACTGAAACAAAGATCAAACACATTTGAGGTAAGTTTTTTGTCATTTATTTGAATTTTTTCATTTTCTCAACGATCCTGCACTTTTCACTTTTCATTCGCGGTATTAATGGCTTTTAAAGTTTTCAGCAAACCTAATTTGGATTCAGTCAGTCACTTTGTGGAAGCGTTTCTTGGATCGTGAATCGTTTTTCAAAAACATGGCCATTTCTATATGCACTTAATAAAATAATAAAAAAATACAAGCTGTTTATCTTCGTGCTATAAACTAATTAGATTTACATTAATTTTAAATATGTTTAAGTATATAAATTAGTTCTTAGTTTTGTAGATAATAATGTACATTGTATAAGATATTGTTCAAATAGTTGTAGAGACGCAATTTTGACGGAAGTGTCTACATAAAGTCGGATGCAAAGACTTTACGATTCTGGATATTTGTAATTGGGAGTAGAATTGTGGACTAGAGACGAATAATTATAAAAACATAACATAATTTATTGTTATTTAACATATTTAAATTATATGAGGGCCAATATTCAACAAACTGAGATGCAAAAAAAAAAAAACGTATTCATCATCAAGAAGGAATTTAAAAATTTAATTCAAATGGATAAAATTAATTTAGGTAAAAAAAAAACAAAATAACAATACAGGAGATATGCCACCAAAAGAATCACAAATCAAAATATGCGCATTTGTCAACCACCTGAACTCAACTGGACTATTAGTGATTTGTTTGGTTAGAAGTTGAGGATTATTTTACTTATGTAGTCTTTTTGGTAATCGATATATAACCACACGGATAGTAGTGAGGTACGTGGATGATACTCTCCAAAGAATCTTTGTTGTGTGATCTGTGATGAGCGTTACGGATGACATTCACCACTTTTCCTGCAATAGAACCCGTTTGAGCAAACATTTCAAAATTCAATAAGACAATAAAACTAACCCAGAATATTAAGATTGTGAAATCGTTTATTCCGGACTCTCGCCAGTCGATTCATATCCGTATTGGCGTTCCAGCGCTTTGTAATCTCTGCGGAGTTGATCGGCGTGACATCATTTTTCGAGAAGGACTGACTGCAAGCTGCATGCCCAGTAGTGATTACCTAAAAGAGACGTTTTTGATTAGGACTTGGATTCAATTCCAAAAAAAATTTATACTCACTGGATAAAAGTCAATTTCCAAATTTGTGCAGGGATACAGTCGACGGATTAGACCAATTAGCTTTTTGTAATTGCAATTCTGTTTTGATATGTGCATTATGTAATCGGGAACATCTAATTGACTGGTGTCGGCTTCAATTTCTGCTCGGAAATGTTGTCGGATAAGCTCGTGGTCTGGTGTCAGCTTCAGTGAATCCTAGAAAAATTTTAATATTACAATTTATTCGACAAGGATTTAAATAGAATCAAATTACCAGCGCATGAATGATAACATCCTCATCACAGTTGATGGAAGAAAAAGTGGCTGTCTCAGCCAGCAAACCAAATTCATCTGCAGTATCTCTCCAATTTGATGTGCCAGCATCAACTTTTGGAAACAATTTCAAACTATCGGGCCGTTTTTCGTTGCATTTAACATGTTTCGCCTCCATGAGAGTGCAGGACTTGCATACTCTAAACCTTCCTGAATGGCCAGGTACGGTTTTCCGTATAAAATCCATTTCCGCACAATCAATGCAATGGTCGTTGTCTGAATCGTAAGTGCCATGCAATTTGACCATGCTCATTGTATTTGGAGCATCATTGCGGCGACTGCTTGACGACGATCGTGATGTTGATGCCTCCCCATTGCTACTTTTGACATGTTTGTGCTCATTTAATTTTGAGAATTTCTTTGGTTTTGCTCCTGTATATCGTTGTGCTGCGTCACGTCCATTATTTTCTTCGTCAGAATACGACTTGTGCGTGGTAACACCCTCTTTTCCTCCTCCATTTGGCAATCGCCGCTTCTCATTATCTTCCACAGCTCCATTTGGTGGATTTGCCGACTGCATTAACCCTTGATTGTTCTGCTGTTCATTTCGTACACCAGCCGGGATAAAGAATTCTGGACCATTTTCATTTGCATAACCGTCCATTTCAGAAGATGGATCAGGATCAAAGTCCATCTCCAAAAAGTCAGTCTCCTCTTCTTGTCCGTCGTCCACAACGATACGCTCAACTGGTGGCATTTCTAATTCAATAACCGGACTGCCTCCTCGATACTCGTATACACAATCATCTGAGTTCAATGAAATTTCTTCATCTTCGTACTCATCATCGTAGTCGTCCTCATAGTCAGACGCATAACTGCCTGGCACTAAGACTGCATTGTCTACAATCTCATTGCTTGGATCATTTGTATGACTACTATGGGATAAATCATCCGTCTCGTTGCCCGATGATGTATGGTCGTCTCCACTACAACTTACTCTTGGCTCTCCAACGTGACAATTGCCCGATAGATCGCCCTTTGCATCGAAATCACATTTTTTGTTGTCACTGCCATTTGACAGCATCTTCACCGACATTAGTTTATTCAGGTGCTCTGAATCAACATACAAACTTGCGTCTGGATGGCCATCGATAGCGTCCGTCCTATTGCTGTGGGATTTCTCCTCGGCTGGATGATGACAATTCAGATGATTGTTTTGACAGTAGCTGGGTGTCTGTCCCGCACTGAAATTGTTGTTGTACATTTGTTGCCACTTGTTCTTATCTACAATAAGTGGTGGTGGCGGAACTTTGACAGTCGCCACTGCCTGTTCGCCAAAATCCGTCGCCGTTAGGTCAACTGGATGGCGACTTATCTTGCGGGTCTGCGGCTGCTGATTGTTTTCACTATTGTCGTTCTTCTCGTCGCAGTCTTCGCTACGCTTGACTTTTGTGTTTGTTTTTGTTGACATTGTGCGGATTTGTTACTTTTTACCGCATCCTGATGGCTATGTCAGCGTCAATTACGTGGACGCGTAATCAATAACAATCACCGAATTACGCACTTGTTAATTGCAATTTGTTAAATTGTAGTGCAAATATCTTTTTAATGACCGAGTTTTTTAGGCATATATAATATATAACATATCTCACGCTGTGTTCAAGTTGATGATTGCTGATTGTTTAAGATGACAACCGCTGACACTTCGAGGGTAGCTATTTGTCAGACGTTATTTTAGGCGTTATTTAGGAATGTCGATTAGATTTATGTGCAAAAGGGGGCACATTACCCGTAAACCAAAGTTGTTTTGCATACTATAAATTCGTATTAGAATTTATTATTTTCAATATTAGTTAGTATTCAATTGTGAAAATAATTGTTTATGTATAGATTGAAAATTCTGCAATTTAACCGACGTGATAATTTTTCTAGCAGTTGATTATATCGAAATTATCGAAAAAACAAGGCGCTTTTCTTTTTTCTCGCAATGTCGATGAGAGTCGATGAGTGTCACAATCAGCCAAAGAATATATTGAAGAAAAATAGGCTGAAGAACGACGACGTCAAAGCGAATCAGGGAAAAACTGAATGAAAAAAAGAGCGAACTAGCGAACCAGTGAACTGTGTGAGAGTCAACGAAATTTTGGAATTGTCGCAATAAAATTCGATGGAGTGCTAATCAAACAACTCAAATTAGCCGTGATACCAAACAAACGCAAACGCGACGCTGCTGACCGCCAAATTAGTGCCATAGAAGTCGCGCAGTGCAGGGAAAGGAAGTGCCAGTAAATAGCCCGTACAGTGAATTATTGCGGCCGTCTTGACTCTTGAGTCGTCCGTGTGTTTGCCACAGTGTTTCGCTTACCGCTGGCGGAAAGAAAACGCTTGAATTTTCCGTTTTTCCCTGCTCGTGTGTGCCCAGTGTTTTACTACAGCAACGGATCCACCCTTTTGTACCAAATATACCGCGAGGAGAAAATACCGAAGAAAGCAAAGCAAAAGAAAACACCGACATCGCCCCAAAGAGCCAACCACTCAGGAGTCAGGCGTCGACATACTTTAAAGTGAATCGTGTGCGTTTGTTGCTGTCTTGTCAGTTTTCCACGAAATCTTTCGACTTTTCGGCCATATAGTGATTGAATTCACCCTCGAGCATCCTCGTGTTACTCAGTGGATGTGAGTGTGTGTGCCGTGTGCTAGTGCTAGAAAGTGTAAGTGCCCCTCCTCATCCGGACAGCGACAGTGCAGTGCTGCGTTGGAAAATCATCCCCCACACACAAGTAATTCTGCTGCCGTTAAATGAATCAAGACTGCGAAGCAATGGGGTAAGTTAAATAAGTGGCGGTTGACGCTGGCCAACTCTAAATTTAAGTTAATAGAGTAAACGCTGTGACTTCCTGGCCGGGCATGAGGCATCCCACTACCTGTCCCACCCACCCAGCGACTACTAACCCACAATACGCATGTAGCCAGCCACACATGCACACATCACGCACACACACAGATTGACCGCATACTGCGAGTGTGCGAAATTGTTTACAACCAGAATTATTCAAATTGGGTGATTGTTGTAAAAATGGGGACACGCTGATTCGATTGAGATTTATCAGCTCACTTCCTCGTTGTCTTCTGCTGCATTGCTCGTACAGTTGAAACTCGATTCAATGAGCATTGTCCCACATCTGTTCCAATCTAGCTGGTAACAGCGGTGACATTTGCAGCCTCAGAAGTGTCAAAGGTTAGATAACTCTAAGCAATTTCAGTTCCCCCTTGAGCTTCGACTCACTACTGTTTTTACACTCTATTCCGCTTTTCCTTCTGCACTATTTGCCTGCGATGCTCTGAAGACTCCTCGGCCACCTTTTGTTGATGAACGTCTTCACTTTTCACGTCCGCTCGCCGTCTTCCGAGCAAATCGGCAAAATTCAATTTGTTACATTTCAATTGAAATTGATGAAAGCGGTTTATCGCATTTATTCATAAATAGTTTACGGACAGGCTTTCTTTACACTATTTTCACATCCTTGGCATAGAAATTCATGTTACATATTGATTTTTGTATAAGGGAAATGTAGTTTAGTAAAATTATGCTTTTGTTTATTGCATCAAAACTTTATTATGCAAATGGATGTCGGTTATGCTTGTTTTGACGTTATTCATTTATATATTGATCACAAATTATTGATTGGCAAATACTTGAAGATTTACTCATCGGAAAATAATTCATTAATTAAGGATAAGCGTTTGCTGCTTCATGTTACTGAGCACAATCTTGATAGTTGAGCTGCTTCGGTGGGGTATTTTTCTATATCATTGACCATCAGTTCTTTCTTTCCGTTCGAGAAATCGTGTTTTCTAAGACAAACTGGCTTTCTTTTGTTTGATTTATTTATATCTTATGGCTTGTATTTTGTAAACAAAAAATAAAATGAATGAAATAACATTTTGTAAAAGTAATTTTGGCAATCAATTTTTCTTAGAATCTAATTCAATAATAATAAATACGAGTTTATTGTATACTTGAAATTTTTTCATTTAAATTACGTTCAATGAAGTCGTATTGTATTTAAAATTAATTAGTTTATTTTCATGTTTAAAATCACTCTATTGTGATTTGTTTAGATTTCGTACAAATCTCATAAGAAGCAAAAAATAAATAAATAATAACATCAATAATTATTGTCAATATCATCGTTACACGTCTTCATCAATCATATTATCTATCATTTTAGTTTGAAAAGAACTGTTCATAATTGATCAATAATTGTAAGTTGAATGAGTATTACGAATGTTATATAATCCAACATAAACATACGGTAACAAAAAGAACATTGTTTCGTTGTTATCTTTATGAAATCTTATCTCTATAATCATATTGATTGAAATCGTTGAATATGATTAATGGGGTTAACTGGTTCAAATACAAACATTTTCAATGATTTTTTGTTGTTGTTAAAAGATAGGCTTGTTAGCATTTCTGTTTGTATGTTCTTTTAAAAGAACAAGGACAAAACATTTGAAAGGTTTTCACTTTGGTTGTTGTCAAGGATTTAAACAATAATTCGTATATTGACATTTTTAAATTTCATGATTTGAGATAAATATTATTTTGAAAACAAAAAACAAAAATAAAATTCGCATTCAATCAATATTTTAAAACTGATAAGCTTTTAAAGTAAAGTCACACAATGAACATCTCCAGCTAACTAGAACGACAAAATGTCGAACAGCTAATGACGTTTTCACACTCTATGGGATGCGTTTACAAGTCAAGTACAATGTGGCAACATGCAAATTCCATTGCAATTGATCCCCGACATAGAAGTATTATATTCATCCATTGCAATGTGCGAGAGTGTTAGCATTTTCTGCTGACAATGCATTTCGCAACTGTTGTGGCTGTCCAGCAGACCAGGTCTGAGTGGCGGACGAATCAACGGATACTAGATTACAGATTCAGTTTAGAAAAGTTAAAGTTAGGTGTCAATTTTATTAAATCACAGAAGCAGACAACTTTGTTGCAACTTTTTGCAAAACATATATTTTTTTCCAAATAAAAGGACTCGGAAGATTTTTTTCCCATCTAAAGTTCATTTAATTAATAAAGTTGCCACTTCATAATTAAAGTTTTAATTTGATGGCGAATGATAAAAATTACTCATTCACAAAGATAAAAGTGCGCGTGCCTACCTGCTGCCGGTGTTCTCCTAGTGATTTCATCGACTCTAAATACGTTAAGTTATTCATACAAATTGCGACAAGCATGCAATAACGCTCAAGCCTGCAGTGAGGCAATTAATAATTACTATATGAACAACTTGATAATTAATTCATCCATATAACAAACAACACTTTGTTTGTCGCCACGAAGGCGTATAGATCACGAAGATGTGTCATACCTAATTTGCGATGACAATTTACTTAGCTGCCTATCCAATTGAGGTCAAAGTATCCAGCAACTTTGCTGGCGTTGCTGCTGCGGCTTGTCGTCGTCGGTCCTTTATTGATGTTTATGAAGCTCGCAAAGGGTTCCAATGAGAATCATTTACATTGTCAGCTCCTAGGGCACGTTCGTATTTGCAGGGTGTAGGAAAATTTACAGTTATCACGTAATTGTGTTTGTTTTATCTTAATAAACGTATGCCGCGCATACATCAGGACGAGCTATGAAAACAAATGGCTGTTGCTACGCCGCTTTTGGAGTGTGTTCAGCGATTTTCACTCAAGGGCATCGTGCTGAACACACTTTTATGAATGCAATTCGGCCTTGATCCGTTATTACCTATAAAATTGAAATTGTCCCGCGAAAATTTGATACTTTTCGCGTTTCTCTGATTCCTGGAGGCATTTCATAAATCCGACGTCATTTCATTGCATAATGAAAATTCAAATAGAGAAAATATAACTGTTGCTTCAGTTTCTTCGCTGAGGTGTCGACGTATAAATCAATAAGGAAGCTTTTGTCGACCGCAATTCCTTTTTATAAATGTACACACGCGAATCCGCTGATTAAAAAGCTTACCCGCTGATAAATGTAATCTCCAGCTTACACTATCTCTTATTGCAGTAGTGGAATTGCTTCAGTCATCTTTAATTCAATTGCTGGGATATTACCTGGCTTTGACATACACCTTCAGTGTGAACTCGTGCAAGAACAACTTGAATTTTACCAACACCTCAGTTTTTGATTGTAACTCCTAATGTGATTAAAAAAGTTGCTTGGTCGGTAAAGTTTTGTCGGAGATGTGTGTGTTTGTGTGTGGGTGAGGCGTCTGCTTACGAATAAAATGCAAGTAACTGTTTTGAAACTTTCATTTAAGTTCGCACCTTGCCGTCTCTGCAATTTGTTGCACCAGCCGATGCCTAAAATCGCCCATACCGTGCGCGTCACGTCGCGTTATTCCATTATACTTTGCAATCACGGACGCTTAGCAATGCAATTTCTCCCACGTCCACTTAAGAAATTGCAAACGTCATGAGCTTAAGGCTCAATTACCATTGAAACTAAAGTTGTAGTTTTGTTGTTGCGCCACACTGTTCGTAAATAACCAGCCGTTTTGTTTTAAATCTTAATTTCTTGGCAGCGAACAACCGATTTTCACCTGTCAGGCACACGTCTTTCACATCGATCCGAAAACAAAACGGACGTGGATAACGGCGAGCACAAAGGCGGTGTCGGTTAGCTTTTTCTATGACTCGTCGCGAAATCTGTACCGGATCATCAGCGTGGAGGGCAGCAAGGCGGTTATCAATTCCACAATAACGCCAAACATGTCGTTCACACAGACGTCACAAAAGTTCGGCCAGTGGAGTGATGTGCGCGCCAACACTGTCTACGGCTTGGGCTTTTCCTCAGAAGCAGAGCTGACAAAGTTTGTGGAGAAATTCCAAGAGGTGAAGGAGGCGACCAAAAACGCCCTCGCCAAAACAACAGCCAATGGTATTAAGCGTATTCTTCGATTCAGTACAGATTTATTTACATTCTTGTTTTGTGTGCAGGAAGCTCAGCCGCAACGCCAGTGACATCGGCAAACACTTCGCCGGTGACGGGGCGCACTTCAATTTTCCAGGGTGACAATGTGACGGGCAACGAGGTAAGCGTGGAGCCGCCTAACATGATGAGTGTGACAGCAGTGGCAGTGTCTACTGTCAACAATCAAATTGCCAATTCAGAGAGTCCATCGCACAAGGTCCTACCGCAAAGTGTCAACAATTTGGAAACGAAAACACCGCTCAACACATCACTGAACAACTCGTCAACGGAGAGTGGCCCACAATCGGATCAGCAGTTGAAATATGAAAACGAGAGGCTTAGAATGGTGCTGGGACAAAGGTAAATCAACTACCGTCTGTCTTTTCTTATTCAAAATGCACGACAAATGTAAATTAATTGAGCTACGAATTGAATTGTCCTTTTCATAAATCCTAAATTGATGGAAATCCTATTGTATATTTCAGTTGCCAAAATGCCAAGAAATGGGAAATTGAATTAGCTACGTTAAAAAGTAACAATGTGCGACTGACAAGCGCCCTTCAAGAGTCCACAGCCAACGTCGACGAGTGGAAGCGACAGCTGCACACATACAAAGAGGAAAACATTCGACTAAAGCGGGAGATGGATGGCATTAAAGGCGGAGCTGGCGTTCCAGTAAGCGCTGGCAGCAATGAACTGGTTGACGACTTGCGTCGCGAAATAGTCCTGCTGAAAGGTCGCATCGAGTCACTGGAGAAGGAGCTGATGACGCAGGAAATGGAACTGAAGACCGCCAATCTCAGCCTAAAGGACAAAAACAACGATCAAAGCGTAACAAAACAATTTTATCGAGCAAGCCACCTACAGCTAACTAATTTGAGATGTTTTATTTGTTTTTAGATGAAAATCCTAATCGAATTAAACGAGAAGTTCTCCAAGCACTTGGGCGAACTCTTCGCCGTTCAAAAAGAGGCTGACAAAGTTTTGCATCAGCATAAGAGCACTTGAGAATTGGACGGCAGTGGCGTTGATAATGTAATTTTCATTTATGCTTGTCTTTATTTGCTACATGCTACATGCTCAGGTGTTTATTTGTGTTTTGCAGAAATTTATGTACACACTGGCTGAATTGGAACATCATCACATAGACAGGGCAATGATGACAATGATGATGATGCAAGATGCGCCCAAACGAACGATGCAGCATCACAACAACAACATCAACAATATTAACAACAATAATATCCAACAGTCATCCATTGGGCAAGGCGCATCAGCTCCAGCCGTGCATACAGCCACCAACTCCACTCCTAGAACCGCTCAACAGCCACTTCCACCACAACAAAGCTCGCACACGGACAACGAAGAGAGACGCCCCAAGCTGTACAAACCGCAAACAATGACACGACGATATGTGAATAACAGCGCAGGTGTATCACCGATGGCGGCCGGTCCTGCCACACATAATGTCACAGCTAGTTCGTCGATTGACTCGACTGCCACTCTATCCTCCCCATCGTCGGCGTCATCTTCGGCACACCAACTGCCGCCAGTGGCGACAATGCGATCATTGCCGTCGCATAGTGCCCCAGCCGCCACCAATATAAATACTACGGCGACAGCGTCTCCGGCCGTGGCTGTGGGAGGTAATAAAACCGCCACAATTCTTGTGTCAAAAACTAAGACTAAAACAGGACTTCCTTTGTTGCTAAAGAACTCGATTAATTAATATTTAATTAGTGAGTGCACGTGTAAGACTATAGTGATTGCTGGGTTCCTCAAACCTTTTGTGAATGCGGGAGCGGCTGAAGTTAGAAAGAGGCTGGGTTCCTTGCGTCAGATAGGCCCCGTTCGTGGGGAAACATATGCATTAAACATTTACTCATCTTCTAAATTATATGTACATACAAAATATTATGCATGAACGCTGCTCCTTAACGACAGGGCTGCCTCGAGAGTTGGCATGCCACAAGATTACGGAGACGGGTGATTAGGCAAAGACTTTGTGTTCAAAAAACATTGTTGTAATTCCTTTTAGAATGAACAAACTGAGATTTTTTTTAGATTTTTATTTTTACACGTCTGTTTTTGTGATTTTAATTTATGCATTCCGAAACGTTAATTTTTTAATGAGAAATTTACAATGTGTTGGTTTACCGTAAATGGGAGGGGGTAGTTCCGTGCTGGATCGCTTTATTAGAATTTTATTGTGATTATTGATATTATATTTAGGTATTTATTTGTTAATGCATATTTTTCAATGTTCAACCCTCGACATTTTCCTGCAGACGAAGACGAAACGTAAGTGTCTTCAGACTAAATACGCACAAGAAACCATTTATTGTAATTATGATAAGATTAAAAAGAGACAGGGAATTTACATAATTTTTTATGTAGCGCAAATATGTAGAAAAATGCATAAATTCGTTAAATACTACAAATTGGTTGCAATTGGATACGAAAAATGTGGGAAACTCAATAGCTTTTAAGTTTTGTGTGTAACGTTTGTTTTATTTACTTAAACCAAACTTTAAATTTTATTGGTGGTGGGAATTGATTTTCTTTTGAAAGCTTTATGGCCATTTTTGACAAGTTTTGTTTTGCCATTTTACAACAAATAAGACGATAATATACTAAAAGATCTGATCATAAATTTAAGTGCAATGATGTTTAATTATTTATGATTTATGAATTGAAAACCGACCGAAATAAATAAATTTGTGTCAGAGAGTGATATTTAATAGCTACAAAATGTATAAGAATATCGACGTACAAGAAGTTATTAAAGCATTTTGATTAAAATTGAATCTCGAGAATGGGAGAGCAAAAAGCATCACAAAATCTAATCATACAAGCGAAGAAGTAAATAGGAATTAGGAGGGATACATAAATAAAACATGACGGCCGAATCGTTAACAAAGTAAGAGTTCGCTCAGCGTAACACATTTGATTGTTGCTTGAATTTAATCTGCTTTGGGACTGATCATGATACCACGAGAGGATTCAGTCCATCCAGTTGGCCAGCCAACCCATTTAAAGCACAATTATTTGAAACCACGTGCTTAAATTGTTGGGCAAATGTTATTCATTTAATGAGTATGTGGCGTGATCGGAGAGAGAGAGTGTGTAATTAATTATAATTAAAATAAATGACATTAAATATTTACCAAATTTTTGTAAAAACTCCATGACAATTAATTAGAGAGCACGCAATAACTGCGTGTTTACGTTCTTGTAGTGAATTCGCATTTTGATTTTAAATATTTTAATTAAACAAATTTAAATTGACCCTAATTCCAAATTGATTTTATTTCAGTGATACACATATAAAGTGTTTAAATAATTGTATTGTTAATAATAAATTGTATTAGTAAATTAAAATGTCAGTGTATTAAAATTATCATTCAGCAGACGCCGTTTGAATTTTTAACTTTTTATGTATTTAATAGCCTTAATTGTAAAAAGTGAAATTGTGGGCGGCGAATACTTATAAGGGTCAAATTGCATCTTGATCGTCTGTAAGCGTTCAATAACAATTAGGAATTACACAAATCAGAGGCATACTAAAGACATGAAATCGTCTCAAATTTGTACTAAGCTGCTGAGGCATACATTTCAGATGTCTTGGTCAGTGTCCAAGAAAAAGGTTATAATTTTTTTAAATCGATCCCAAATTTTATTGAGAATCTGGTCTACGTAAAATAAAATTAAGTTTCTAGGTGTAAATATAAAAAACATATAAAGATATCTGTCTTTGACATAAATTAAATAATGCATATGTAAATGATAAGTAGCACTGATAATGAACGGAAATGTCGACTTGAATATTGGATTATCTGCTACTCCCACATCCAGCATCGAACTACCCAGTGTGTGCACATAACAAGTAAAAAACAATGACAAGATTAACCCAAATAGGATGAGACTAAGATTGTACTTCTCAAGGGACGATCAATTACCTATTAATTAATTATTGATAAAACTTTGTAAGAACTTTTTCTCCTACTTTTCTAGTTTAAACGTGATGAATGTTGTGAACACATCCTGTAACTCCTCACATATATTTAAATTATTATTGTGTAAACCTGATCGATCCTTTTTTATTTATACTTGTTTTGTTTTAAATACAATTTTACATTTATCTATTCTAAGGCAATATTGGCTAGAACATGGAAGCTAGGCGGTAGCAAAATTCGTGACAAAATGATTTACAAGCCCAATCAGTCGGCCACACCGGGTGGTTTCACATCCTGAATCGATTTTCTTAGCATCTTTGAAATTACATTTTTCTAACGTGCATTGTTTTTGTCTTGGCAGATCAGGCGTGTGTATGCCTCCCACTAAGATCTCGCCTCTAATCGATTTGTGACTCCTACGGTTTAAGAAGGAGTCGCAACATGTACATTTAAACACCTTATCCCTATGTTTCATCGTCCTGGTGTCTCACGGGAACAGACAACGAGGCTTACACTATCGACGTCAGAGATAAGGAACTAAATCCAAATGTGTCCAAGTGGTCTTCCATTGCCCACATCACCCTATAAATAACCAAAGTCAACTCTCGATGGTGTTTGTATGGCCGCTAATCTAGGTCACATGCTGTGTAACTCCAAACTTGTGGCTATACAGATACTCGAAGTCCTGCAGCCTCAATGTATGCATGTTGACATAGTACATTCGTGTACTATTTCTAATGTTGCTCCATTTAACTTCCTGCAAATTGATCTAACAGATTATATTTTTGGCACAAGTGTCTCGTGAGGACGTTCTTTATGGCATGTGATAGCAGGTCGATTTAATTTTTCGCCCTCCCATCATGTCGCCTCGACTTTCTACAGGTATTTTATGGATGATGCCTACAAGCTTTATGTTATGTGTGCTGATATGTGACGATAAAGTCATGAATGTTGGATGTACGTGTACAAAGTGCGTATGATAAGTATTTAAGTGTTCAGTAGTGACGCGTGTGTGTGTTACTCGCATACAATTCGCTCCAAGGCATCCAGTCAATGTGAGGCAGGACAAGTGGGCGCATTCTATATTTACACAAAAGTTGCTTTTGTATTCAAGTTGGATCCATGATTTTCTAGGACAATAACATCCCATCATTGCCAAACGCATTTAACAAACTCCATCACCTTTAACTTCATTTAAAGCGAAACGATTTTAAGTTGTTGAATGAATCTGATTTAAGATGAGCATAAGTTTGTAGTGAAATATTAGTTGTCATAACAGCTACGAAATATTTCTAAAATTGACTTAATTGTTTGAACAGTTAAATATCAAGACAATTTGCAGATGAGGTAAACAGTTACGTACGTCTTTTCAAGATTCAAGCTTTAAAGTTTGCAGTAAACTAGTTTTAATATGTCTCAAAATGTCAACCCTTTAACAGTCGTAACAATGACTCGGTTGTCTGAGACAATGTGAAGGTATGACTTGTCCTTTGTCTTTTAAAGGGACTTAAAGTAACGTGTCGTCGTTTTAAACTGGTCTCTTCGCATTCAAGGCAGCAGACTATTTTGAAAATGCGTGTAACAATTTAATGAATATCCTAAATGTATGTTATTTCCGTGTATTCAGTATTCATCGGTATTTAATAATGCTGCGTCTTTTTATCTTCAACGTGATGTCGTTTAAGCTTACTGGGGGATTTAGCCGGGATCGATTTCGATTTCGAAAGCGAGCTTCGTAATGGCCCAAGGGCAATGTGCCTACATAGTACACAATAAAGAAAATATTTATATTATTTGAAATTATACCAATATGAAAATTTTAAACTCAATGATTCTAGTCATGTTTCTGGAGATTATCCCATATCAGTGAATTAAATTATGCAAAAACAGGGCCACCTTCACTTCCTTTTCATGTTGTGTAATACCGTGATTTCGATTTTTCTTTAAGAGGATACATAAATTTTAAATGTTAGAAATTTTGTGAGAATCGTAAACGTTCGGGCAACCCGATTTCAAGAGCTTTCAACCACGCAAAAAATCTTTATAAGAAAAATTAATTTGCCCAAAACATTGAAATATTTTTAGATTTGTTGCTTCAATTAAATTCATCACTTTATTAAAAGCTAACCCAGAAATGTTGGATCACCGGTTTGCAAATTTTTATTGTGCAATAAAAGCTCGCTGAATATAAATTGCCGCCAGGCTATTTGATACAAACAATGGGCTTCCATGGATTCCAATTAAAATTGCAACGACAATAAATCAATAAAGCTGTAATTTAATTATAATGGTGTTGAACAAACTCCGTCAAACGCATAAAGTTTATAATTCGACGAAAATTGCCAGCATTAAGAGGTGTTTTGAATTGGCTTGATAGATGACACACCAATATAGAGATGTTCAATGTATGTCTATATGAATTTAATAAACACAAGTTACGGTCACATCGATTGTCTTCTCAACCAACCTTCCCAACTGCAAACTAATAAATTATTCCATCAAGGCTACCAGTAACTTTACAACTTTTACCAATTACGCTCGCATTAGGTGCGGTCCAAATTCACAAGCTGTCTTGTCACATCCAGATAATTGGCTTCGCAGAGTTTGCCCACACTGATTTACTCAATGCTATATAAGTTTTCTAATTGCTACATAGTCAGACAGTGGAGCATCTTAATTATCCCACTTTGTAAAATCTGTGCAACATTTTCATTGCGAATTGTTGTAATTATATGACTACGAGTATGAGGGACGAAAAGGAATTTGGAACATAATCTATTGCATTTTGATCGAAGTTTTAATTGAATGCACCTGTTCTAATTATGAAATCAATCGGTTTTATCTCACCTCAAACTTGTTAATATGCAAACAAGATCTATTTTTTGTAGCTCACATATACATGCGAGTGTGTATGGTACATATGTCCAAATTTTGATTCCGCTCCTCCAAGATAGTGCGCCTATTGTATGCACAAGCATGGAATGCAATTTGTCAGAAAGTTTAATTTTCAATTGCAGTGACATGCACAGACATGATTGTGACAAACTCAACTTATCCATTTGCATTCACTTGAGGAACTTTTGCCGTTTCGGCTGCTGCGCAAAATGAATTCTGGCGGGATGATGTTGGGCAACGAATGAGCGATGGGGAATATTGGTATCATGCTACACGGAGTTGGCTGAACAAAGCCTGCCCGAGTAGTCCGTGCGAATGTTTTATTTGGGTAATGGGAGGCAAAATGTTGATCTATTAGCATTGAGAAAAGTTGTTGGCCAAACATTTTTCGTCGCATCTTTTGCCTCTTGTAGTTTGCGCCACTGCTTTAGACTAAGTTGGCAATACATTGCTATGCGAGGAGTGTACACGGTAGATGAATAGATGTTTGTCTGGTCAAACGACAAACTTGTGTGTCTCCCAAGCACCGGGAATATATTGCGCCATCACATCCTTTCTCGCTTCTTACTTCACATTTCATGCAGGGGATGAGTGCATAATATGGTAAAAAGTTTCGGTCATTCGTTTCTATCTTTCTGCACTTGCCGGATATAAATTGCAAACTTAGATGTATGCATTTAGCAAAAAAAAAATGAAAACGAAAAAAAATGAAACTAGTTAAAAGTTGGTGAAATAAAAAAAACAAAATATTTTTACACACAAGCAGAAACAACCAAACAATTCCTAAAAAAAAACTTACTTTAACCCTGGAAGAGTGTAAAGGCTGTGAGCGGATGGCAATTTTCGTTTTTTGCGCTTGTTAGGTCGGCCCATCTGTTCCGGAGCGAATCGATAGAAACTCGTACGGTGTAATATGTGTAACATACAACCGATTCCCAAGAGGGATGCTCAATTTATCTGCACCGTACGTGCCGTACTGGCCTATTTCGTTTGGTGGCGGTTGGCTGGTTTTTATTTTTCACAACCACCCGGCAATGTTTCTGCGTTTTCGTTAGTGCTTAGGGATGCGGGGATGTTGTAATATTTGTTTCTCTTTCAATATATATACTTTTTTTTTGTTTTAAGGAGCCGATGGCGTTGATTTGTTCTGAATTATGTTTCAAATTTGTGTACATTTTCGCCATTTAAATGATTCTCCGGGGGTCATGGGAGTAAAAATATGTTTATCAAACTGTTCCAAAACATTGATAACTCAACGATGTTTGAGAGAATTTTTGATGAACTGTTGTACATAAAACGACGGTTGGCATTGACACAATTCCAGGCATTAAATTCTTAACTTACAAACATAAAGATGTACATGAGTTTGCTCTGTGTTAAATAACATTTATTGAAACGAAATGTGCGGAGACGTCGCTGAACCGGAAACATAAGCAAATAACTGACTTTAACCAAAAGATATGTGGTTGTTTTTCTAAGAGCATAAAATACACATGTTCCCTTATGTTTAATAGAGTTATGTTGATTGCTTTAGTAATCAGTTCAAAGACCTTGAACTTGTTCGATATTAAGTTGGGGAAAATTGGTCTTGAAATGGCTATGAGTAAATATCGAGAAAGCATAACAACATTTCGTCGCAGATGTAGATAAATGAAAAATCATGGGCTTTCGAGAATATGTCAATAACGACTCCTTCAGAAGTTATACACAATTTAATCCGCATTACGATAAAATCATTTGTTGGTTTGACTGTTTATAAGTCTGTTTGAGACAAGAGTTTTTTTTTATTCTTACGTATTTATTTAAGTCATTGTTTACTTTAAAAAATTATATTTTAGGTAAAATCGGCTCACTCATTTTTAATCTTATTAACTATAATAAAAATACGCAAATTATCACATAAGATTTTAGAAATTTGAAAATAATTGCATTAAATTCGCTCGAGTAACTTTGTCTAAATTCCCACAAAGTTTTTATTTAATAACTATTGCGTCTTTAAAATGCTATTAGGACTAAACGCCTGCGCCACATTAAGACAATTTAAAATTGTCCCAGTGAAAATTCTAATAATTACTCACACTCCCTCTTTTTCATAAATGCTTGGCGGCATATTGTTAAGACGCGCTCAGTGAATCAAATGTTCGTCGCTGGCCCCCTCTTACATCGGCACACGAAAAGAGGAACCTGATGGAGGTACTTATGAGGAATGGCGTGGTATTAATCAAGACCTACCCCGCCTTTTGTGCATCTCCCCGTTGACAATCTCGTAACTTCATTAATCCTCGACCACTGAGGCCTGTATCGCCGCGCGTATTATCTCAGCACGCGGAAAGGTAAAAAACACTGATCCACTAGACTGCGTGAACATTTTTTTCCATTTATTTGGGGATCTGTGTTTTATGATTGTCCGTGATTTAATTTCCAACACGAAGCGACGCGTCGCGACGGTGGGCTACCAGATTTTTGGTCAAATTTATAACACAATTAAATTCAAAATAAAAGACCAGATAATGTTTCGTTATTTGTATACTCGTAGTTGCAGAGTTTCGTAATTATCGTGGACTTCGATGGTATGTGGACAATGTACCGATTTCGTTGGGTGTAACAAAAAGTTTAATTATTTTAATTCTGTGAAACTAATTGACAATTCAATTTACATATGAAATGGCACATTCAAATTGTCGAACGGTTTTTATTCTTTAATAATGTATTGAATTGCATGTTAACATGTCGGCTCGCAAACGATTAAAACTTTGGTTCATTTTTTTTTATTAAATATTTTCTCCTCACTGTTACTACTTATTATTAATGGACGCAGAAATTTGGTCGGTATGCCTATAAAAATCATCCATAAAACCACTTGAGTGAGTAAATCTTACCAACAAGCAAAAAACTACTAAAAACGTCTCCCTGAAGAAGCACTACATACATTTTTCAAAAGCATACAATATTAATGACCATCATCAATCGACAACATGTTGCAGCAAATCACATACACGCTCACGTACATATTGAAAAACACAAGCCCTTGTTAAGACAAACCATCCATATCAATGGAAATGGGACGCAACGAGCTAACCACAAACCAAAACAAACAGCATAATGGGAATGGAGCATTGAATTTCAAAATCAACAGTATCTAGTCGCATATGGAGCCAGTCGTTGACTCCATTCGCATTCATCAGTTCCGCATATCCACCCTTTTTGTGGCGCATATTATGTATCCAATTTCCCCCCCCCCCCACACACCAGCCACAGTTCAACGATTCTATTTTAATCCCGACTAAACTCTCACCAGTTTAATCGACTTAAGCGGAACTACAACATACTATTTAACTAATTATGTGTGTCACACAACTGCAAAACAATTACGAAGAGGCAATTAAATGATCAGAAAGTGCATTGTGCAACACTGCAGTGAAAGTGATATGCACGCCTATATCAGCCAGTCGCACTTGTTACTTCCTATGCCTGTGTAGCCAATTAAACGAAATTAACAGAGAACTAAGAACAAAACATGTTATTGCAGTATTACTAAATAGGATGTTAAATATATGTAATGAAAAATACAAATAAATAAAGAACATTAAGAACGAAATCAAATAATGAAAACAAAATGAGAAATTGAATTTAATATATAAAAGAAACATTCAATAAACATTTTCCAATTGATCCTATGTTTTCCTTTTCATGTAGAATAGTATTCCCTCTGGCGAGACTTTTCTCGGAAAAATACTTACTTGCTGGCTTGCTAATAATTTATCTTACAGTAGAAGGATGGATGCGAGGAAAAATATCCCCAAGGAACAACTACGTATCTTGAATGGCAGTCAAATTGAGTCAAAGGATTACGACATTTACCATATGAACTGTGCCTGTGAGTTACATGAAATTTATGAAGAAAAATGATTCAGACAGTTTTGAGGACTTTTTAAAATCGGGGAAATCCAAGTTAATAATAAAATATCAGAGTTTTTGTCGCTTTAGGGTTTTGATTTTTAACTATATTTAACAGATCTTTTGTTTACTGATGTGTATGTCACAAATACATTAAGAAGTATTTAACAGCAGAAGTTGCTGAAAATTGAAAAAAAAACTGTGTATGCTGTAGCCTGCAGCTGGCTTCAACATTTTCTTTGAGTCTTTCGTATTTTTTTTTACAAAATAAAACTATAAAGTTTTTTAATTTCATGCCACCCAATTTGTCAAAAAAAGAGCGACTTTCAACAGAAGGACGCGTTAGGTCATTACTTTATTTTTTACTCTATAGTCGAACAAAAAACCCATCTCATGACTGAACACTGAACAGTGCACAAAGTCATCAAAGCAGTGCACTTCAGTACAAGCGTGTTGATTACATGATGGCCATCACTGTGTGGCGAAAGACACTTTAATTAGAAGCGCATTTCTTTCCATCCCGGGAAATAAATTTTATTCAGCTGCCTTGTCAAAACAAAACACCCAACACTTTTATCGCCCGGCGCGATTTATTACACCACAAGTAGGACGCGTGCCACCACTCCTGAGGGCCTCTTGCCTCTTGCCTCTTGCACAATCAAAATGGTAATGTAAGCATAATATGTATGTCGTCGTATAGCCATGCATCACTTCCGCACAATCCAATTAGTCATTTTATTAATGATAAATGAACGGATAAGTAGAAGAATGAGCGCGGATTGCACGTGTGAATCGCGCGCTGTGTTTATTTTACGTTGATGGAGAAGAAAGATGGAGAGCGGGTGTATGTTTGAAAAGGACTACCCGTTGTGTATGCAATCATTACTTAAACAAATTTAAAAATGCATCTCCTTCCCCATATGGGGGCTTCACAAAGATACAATCATTACACATATATGTGACTTCCATTTGGATAAGTACCCCTGGTGCTGGAAGCGTACATCCGTGATTCGTTACCAAAATACACGCACAAACGCTATTTTCCTTCATAGGTAGGAGATTAACTGCGCGCATAGTCAAATCCGCAAAAGAAAACACACCAAAATAGGGAGATAGATGGGATGTGGAAGCAGCAGCAGCGGCACCAGCCACAGCAGTAACGGCAATTTTTTAAAGTCGCGTATGCAATGCGACGTCTTAAATCTCATAAATAAATATTCCAAATTAAATATTTGGATTTCATTTCAACAAGTGCGGAGTGTATTGACGCGCTCCGAAAATAATCTGTCGAAAGTAGATAATATGCTTGAAATGCGGCACAGCACGGCTCATGTGAAACATATTTATGAATGCCTCATATGTGGGACAGGAGCAGCTGAAGGGTGGGGTCAATTAACTCCCAACACCATTGGCTGTAGCTGAGCAGTATTTTTAGTACAACATTTAAACGTCGTCGGCTTCGTTTTGCTCCTCAACTTATGAATTATGAATATTGATGTCGTTGAGTCACTTTGCATTCCTGAGGAAGAGAAACTAGGCGGCAATGGAGGCATTTGACGCTCGCAAAAGCACGCTTAGAGATAAAAGGCTACTCCATTTCGTAACTGATACAGGCCACTGCTGTCATTTTGCTGTGATTGCTAACGCATTTCACAAAACATAATAGCATATCTTTGGCATGAGTTTACAACAGCTATTCTGGGAAGCACATCTGTAGTCGCTAGGCGGCAATCCCACGTGATGTGTTAATTATAAAAGGCATTTTCGATAGCTTATGTTTACACGAAGAAACGGGCACTTTGGAAATCAAAAAGTATCCTCCAATTAAACGAACAGGTTTGATTTTTGTAGCGTGTAGCGTGAAGATTCCATCTTGGGATTCAGGACGGCTTTATGACATCCGATTCATGGCGTTTCTCTTTGACTAGGAGATTTGTAGGCATTTTGGACTTTTTGTTGACAAATGTGTTTACGGCATTAGGTATGCCGTGGATGCGGGTTATGAAATCTACTGGGAAATCCCAGCACATCACACGCGCGCCACAAGCAAACTGATTTTGGGTGAATTAATCATAGACGCATTTAAGGTTTACACTCAATTTAATATCAAAATTTTAATTACTGACAGTCTCCCGAAATACCATGTGAAAATCCTCTGCACTCGGCGCTGGATTAATTTCCCATTATCGTGATGTTCCTGAGGGGTGGTAATAATTTGAGCTCAGCTAAATCTTCATCAAGTTTTGCTGCTGGTTTTATAATTTAGTTTGATTAAAATGGTATCGGTTGGGAAATTAACATTGCAAAAACACTTGCTTTACCAATGCTCTTGTGCTGGACATTAAATCCTGAACTTTAGCCATGCCATATTCGCTTTAAGTGTTTGTTAATGTAATGTTTGCTGAGAGTTGAGGTTTCGATGTATGTACATGTGATATGGGGAGGTGGAGCAAACCCCAGTTGAAGGTTAAGTGCCACTGAACTGATTGAAGTTTTGCATAAAACCGCATATGTTTACAGACGTTCATCATACATATCCTATATCGCGTATGGGATGAGTTATGTTATATGTGTACACTATACACTGTTAGGTGCGCACGCTTCAGCAATTGTTTGATGTACATCATAAATTACCACTTATAGCATCCATGTAGCATCTGTTTACGTTCATGAGACGTTTAGTGAGACGTTGGAAACGAATTCAATTGCATTAAAAGCGGTTCGCATGATTTTACTGTAGGTAGGAACTATCTTCACCTTATTTGAATTCATACGACTGAGTTCATAAAAAAGTTTTAATTAGTCTTGCAAAAAAAATAATTTCAAAACTTTTCTCGGTAAATACCATTGTCTTATCTTAACAATAGACACCTTGTCTCCTTATAATTTACTGATTTTTAATTATGTCCCCATGGCGAGTTAAGACTTCATACTTCCTACCAACAAGATGCTCTTTTACAAAGAAGCATTCACTCTGCCTCTAAATTATTTTCAAATTCAAAACTCATGTGGTGAAAAATATGAAAAAATCTACATCATAAATAACTCCGGTAGTATAAAAGGACATTTTGTTTGCATTGATTCACAAAAGAAAAAAAAATAGTCATTTAAAATTCAAATCATCCCCAACATCATCATTACAGCACTGTCTGAAACATAAATTCGACAAAAGGTCACATCGGTTAACCTTTCAAATGGAGGGTGAATGTCAAGAGAACAATTGCTTTGTTTCGATAGAATTAGATGCACGTACAAGTACAATATTATATGCATTTATGTGTACAATGCACATGCACAAGGTATTACCAGATTAGAAGGATTTCGTTTACGGCAAGGAAACGACTGTACTATGATTAGTTGGTGGTATTATGTACGTTTGCGTATTCCTTCAGTGGCAGGAAGGAAGTTTAATTCAATTACATAAATTTGAAATAAATTGTTATCTTCGTTGTCGCAAGAAACATTCCGAAAGACATTTTGATGTTGATTAGTGGGACGTCGTTGAGAATGTTTATTTCATTGGCTGGATGTGAATGCACTGAATATGAATGAGAATTTGACTAAATTGTTGTTAATAAGTAAAATGTCTAGAGATGAATGTACAAATTAAATTATGTGCTGTTAAAATTTTAATGTAATATTAGGAATTTAATTGAAAAACACTTTAAAGAGAGAAGAATAGACCGAATAAGCGTAATCAATCAACTTTAAACAATAGGGAGCCAATCTCTTCAATTGTATTCTTCAGATTTCGGGTTTCTGTGGCAACAAGAAGACTACAATCCACTCAAGTTAAAAATGGTTGTAAATAAATCCTGTAGGCGGCAACTGAAGGTGCACACGCAGCATGCCCAAACACTTCTGTTCGTCTGTTGCGAATAAATTTGTCTGCTGACAATATAATTAGCTTAATTTCGTACCCAAAACATTTATAAACAAATCAAGCCATCTTTTTCATCTTCATCCATCTTAATGGAAGGATATCGAATTTTTGGAAACAGCACTTCAATGTATTGAAATGATTAAACACACATTTATTCTTAAAAAAAGGCACATCCATTTCCGAATAGGGAAACAAAATTTAAAAAAAAACCTTGGATTTAACGATTGACCATCCTGTTCACATGGCTACCAAATAGGATGTTATTAGGCATTATGTTCATCGACTCCTTTATACACAAATGATGGTGCTGGCAGCTCGACTCCTTTAGGAAATATGTTTCGTATGAGTAGCGTATCGTCTTAAACTTGTGCTTGGTGTAACTAAATTGTGTCGAATCTTCTTTTAAATGATTCAAAATCAGTAAAACACTTTGTGTGAATCGCAATTCGTGTAGAATTTAGATTGCTAACGATGAACCCTCATTGGATTTGACACATTTTGGCATCGACGGTCGTCACTGTAAAGGACAAGATCATCATCATTGATAGAGGCCGACAATGCAATGAGAAAAAGTGTAAAGGATTAAGTTGAGTGTAAACAGTTCAACCAATTTCCTTTTATTTTCTCTGCTCCCAATTTATACGTTTACTTGTTTCGTTAATGGTCCTGAACGAGTGTTGAGTTCTGTATGTATCATGTAATTTTTCTTTTTTTTTTAATTCTCATTCCTGAAGAATTAAGTAAGCCTAAACATGTCAGCTATCGATTTCAAAACAAGTCTAAACATTGAAATTAAGGTCTTGATCCGTAAATATAACATTTCTCTTAAACTTTCATTGTATCCATATAATTAGTGTGACAAGGAGACCTATTATCAGCAATTATGTAAACGCTTTTTATGGCGTCGCAACGTCTCTTTAAAAAACAATAGGAGGAGGCATAGATAAAATCATCAAACCCTATATGGTCATTGATTGTCACGCAATGTGATGAAAAAGAGGCGCTCCAGCCTATAGGGGATATATCATGAATGTATGCAACATCGGATAAATTGCCTTTAAGCTTAACTGTTGATAAATGTGTGCGAACGAATGTGGAAAAGCAACGTAAATCTTTAATAATTATTGAATAAAAACCATATAGTTCAGCGATTTGTTCGGTAAGTGCACAGAGGTGGCTTATGTACACGCAATAGAGATTTATGGCCAGCGATTTGGGATGAAATATACATTTTCCATATATGTATGTACGAGTAAATTTTATTGATTTGATTTTTTAAATAAAATCCGCATGCGGTTTTAAACAATATCTGGCTGGCTAGTATTCCCTGCTGACTGATGAAAAATAGATTTCCAAACAGCTCATGCATATTTTTGTATTATTTTGAAAATGCAATCAATTCGATTTCTGTGCTTTTTCTCAAAAAATCAATCTATCAAATCAATTATATAGTTTAGGCGCTATATTGGGCAGTGTTCTTTAAGTATACACTATTTGTCATACACAAAATCATAATTAATTTCATGTTATTAGCCGCAGTCCTCAATCAATCATGTTCATTTCATTCACGATGTTTTTCCTATCATAGAAATTTCTTGACACGAAACTGTTGTCCGATAGTTAACGCGATCCAATGACGTACATTTAGTCGAAGTAATTATGTAGATGCTTTTATGATTCACTTTTAATATTCTGCTAATAAAAGTAAACAACAACGTTTTCAAAGATTTATTTAAACAATAATAACGAAGAAAGCAGCACTATAATTGTTTTTAAAACGGGGTCAGTGGAAGAATGAAAATGAGAAAACAATTATGTTGGTAAAAACGTGGTCAGTGTGATAACTTTAATGTTTACAAATTACAAAAAGAATTGACGTAAATTATTATATTATAAGACTATTATTCATTCATTTTCAGCTCATATATATTGCGTAATTACTACACGCATTTTCCGTGCAAAAAAAAGATACAAATTATCTATGCATCGTTTTGTTTATATTCTCTAGAGTGCCTCGACACGCTTGATGCTACTTGATGTACGACATAAAGATGCTTCAAGTGTTTATGCTCGCATCAGACATCTAAGAAGCTTAATCGTAATGAAATATCATTAATTAATCACGATTTGTTTGTTTACTAAATCTAAATCCAGCATAATCTGTCAGCTGGATTAATGGGTTAAACATGTTCCGCGTGGAACGTTGCGATAACAAAATTCCCCATGTGTATGGGAACCATAAGGGGTTGTTATTTCTCCACGCTGCGCACAACCCCTCACTTTTTATGCATGTACGAACAGGGGAAGCAAACATGCGTGATGAAAGCCCCAGCGGGGGAATCCAATCGATTCGCTTTACATACATATTTGCATAAAATAATAAATTCAGATAAGTTAAATGAACAAGAGCAAGTACTCTTCGAGTTATGTTTATGTTTTTATGCCTAGTTGCTTGTTGGCGTCGTAACCAAACAGTTTGGAGTTAGTTTGCTTTAATGGGGTACCTTTTGGATAAACAACATGTAAACATCAGTAGCCAGAAGTAACTGAATTTACTTTGGTTGGAATTGTGACTATAATCATATTATAAACAACTCTATGAATTAATTGGATTACAACTCAGTTTCAATGGCAAGACTTACAACAACAAATAATTTATGTTCTACCGCTGTAGTAAATGTCTTGTCGTTTACGATTTTATTGCAGGCCCAGTTGGAGGAAGTTTAAGTATTTGCTTTGATCTTGTATGATATAACTGAAAGTTTCCGCCGACAAACATTTTAAATTCTTGTCGAAACCACCACGCTTCAATCAGTTTAAACATCACAACTCTCACCCAACTGCCTTCCGGCAACAACAGCAAGCATTTCCCCTTTGCATGGCTGATGGCACAGTTCACGGTTGTATTGGTGGCCTAGCAGGCTCGCGTAACTAGCGGATGTCTGTTGAAAATACGTAAACTCATTTTTATATGTATCCAAGTACTCATGGTCTAGTACTTTTTGAGTATGTTCAAATTTAAAAAAAAATTATTTTTACATTTCTGGGGTATTTAATCTAAACAAAAGCGTACTGCGAAGGCAATTTGAAGTATTCCCCGACAGAAACAGGCGCATATTTTGGCCATACGCGCATAACAAGCAGTGTCATCGTACATATCCCCAAAGGGCTCGGCAAAAACTCCCTTGGGGTGTGAATACCAAAATGTATACGCACGGAGATACTTGAACTCTCATTTGTTTAAGTAATTGCAACGCGTATAGGGTCTTTGATCTGTGGTATTCGTCATTTGGTTCATTATTTAGGGTTGTTCCAGACGTGACGCTGTGCTGTAATAATGTGGCTTCCTAATTCGCTCAATGACACCCTAACTATCTGCGGCATGTAGATAGTTAAGACGACACGAGTCGCTTCGTCACACTGTAAACATAAAAATATCCATCCCCTTGCTAAACGCACTGCGGTATTGTGCGGTCGAATTTTTCGCGGTTATAAAGGACAGTCATCTGTGGGTGATAAACGGAAGCACAAAACACAAATTGCATTTATATGCAAATTTTTAAGCCAATTACACATGTCTCGATTCTCTGATGAAGGGTATATGCTGTATGATGATAATAATAATATACCATCGCCGCTACTGAGGGGGAACCAAAGCGGAAAGACGACACACAAAGAAGCCCGCAAGTGAAAGTACACCCCTTCGTTTGCTACTTCTGGCTGAGTAGAAAAAACACTGTAATTTAAGATGATGATTCAACATCCGATCCGATGTGTCTTGTAATTTGTGTGGCCCTTATGCTGAATCAAGTGCATGTGTTTTTATTTTTTATTCGAATGCACTAAGTTGGCTGAGGAGCACAGTATTGTAATCGTACGCAAAATTTCTAGCATCCTAAATATATATTCAGAAGCGTTAATCCAAAGTGATGTTGTAGGTAATATAAATATTTACAGAAGGATAAGCAAACGCACACATTTAGGGGAGAATTTAGTGTTACAAATTGATTGTAATTTATGATCTCACGCACGCACAACACACATGTCTATTGGTCGCAGTATGTTGGCTTCGATTTGGTATCTGTAATTAATGGGTTTAAATGCGGGTCGTCCTGCGGTAATGTTTACGAAACCGAGAAGATTGCAGTGGAACTATAGCAATCATTGAGCATTATTTATTTAATGGATGTACTACAAGAAAGAGTGGATTTTCGCTTTGGATCTGTTTTATTAAAACACTTTTTCTAAACCAAGTACAGTTGTCTTAAGTATACTGAATTTTAGATTTCATAATTAATATAATCTAAAACCAAAACCAAATATATAATGCCACCTATACTGTATACCTCAAGATCCTTCACCCTTAGTGACTAACTGCTTCTAATCCCTATCATCTGACAACAGTTGATTGAAACCCCCAGTCCACATAATTAATGGACTTCCTTATCAGTCGTCCAATAAACGTATACACACATGACCGGCCGTCAACCCATAAAAACCAGCGTCCACTGTTCTGGGGAGATCACACTTCAGATAACCACACCATACAGCACATCTCCACCGGCAAACGGTTTGCCCTGTCGCAATCGGACAAAAGCATAATTTCTACATCTGTTCAAATTTGTAGCGGCTCCCTTCCGAACAGTAAAAAACGTCGGCACTGTTCGAACATCGCGGCGAAACGCAGCGTCAGCATCACAACGCATCGCCAAGACTTTCCCACAATTTCCCACACACGCAACAACGCCGTTAGGCGACGTCAAGAGAATTGTGCCGTGTGCAGACGCTCCGCGTCACGCTTGCAGCCGACGAAAGTGCCTAACGTTCCAGAAGCTGGGGTCGTGTCGACAAGTGCGCAAGTGCTGGTTCCCGAACGTGCCAACCAACATAACTCCGCATATTCCGTGCGATCGAGGGCTTATGTCGTGCTGGAAAATTCACTACACGACAGTTTGTTGAAGCTCTCCAGTTTTCGTCGATGCGAGCAAGGGGTTAATTTTTCTCGTGCTACAATTAAACTCGCGATTGTGTTATTTTTTATCCGCAAAATGTGTTTTTGCTAAAAAAAAACATTGTTTAAAAAGCTAGCTAAAAGAAATAATTTTTTTTCCTAAATAAGTGTTAAAAATTAAGAGAAAAAAAATTAATTGCAACATAAGGATACATAATGTTATACGAAACCCTATCGAATCAGTAGTGAAATCATTCGATTGTGCAATCGTTTGAATTTTGCTTTTAGTGGAAAAGAGGTCTAATTAAATTGCGCTGCCTTGTACCTTGTCGTGTGGAGGATGGCCACTGTATATGGCCAATACTGAAAATTGTAAACAATAGTTGGTGGTAGGTGCACAGTGGAGCGGCAATTTTCCGCGAGCATAAACCTAAAGCATCATATTGCAGCAGGCGTTTAGCGTGTGTTCCGGTGAGTGTGTGTGATACACTTTTGAAATGTGTTTTTGTGTCTGTCTCGTGCCCAATTCGCGAACTGTTCCTGCAATTAAGGATGAACGACGGGAGTGAAGGTGTCTAAGTGCGATCGAACAGGGGCCACACCGCCAGATATAACCCAATTAAAAGTTTTCGTTATAAATATACATTTGTCAATGTATTTCAGCGTTACTTCCATGTCGCTTGTTTATTTATGAGCACACAAAAAGCCAAGGATATTTGTGAAAGAAAAGTGTTTGAAAAGTACAGTGAAGTGAATCGAGTGTAACAAAAGTCTCAAAAAAGGATACACACAGAGACGGAGCGAAAGTGTGCAAGTATAATGTTAAATGTGTGTGATTCGATGGTTCATCTTGAGGGAATGTGTAAAAGTTTCATTAAAAGCGGATAATCAACTGTAATGCGCTCGGTTGGATTTGAATGCACATAGAATTAATTGGTATACAAACTTTGTCGTACATTCTTATAGCTATATATCTGCAACCTTTTTCTCAATCACGTCTAAACATCGCTGCTATAGTTTAGGCAGCGGGTGGGGTGGATTATGGGTTGGGTGGTTCAAGGATCTGCGGGCAGATGTACCTGGCTGCGGTCAATGCACACATATATCAGTGTTTGTGTACATATAGGACGTCTGTCACAATGTGTACACAAGCATTTTGCTGCCATATGTACATTGCACACCACGATCGACCTCAAGAAAATACTTTTTGGGGTGCGCACGTATAAATGTCCTTACACGTCTGCCAGTATACCTGGGTTCACGAAAGAACTTCAGCCAAAGAAAACACGACATTTACCAGTGAACAGGAACGAAACAAACACGGCGCTGATAAGAAAGCTTGAGAACAGATAAAGTAACAAATAAAAAAAGTGTTTTAATCGCGCACACAAATCTGTCGTGTGTAAAAAACGGGGTTCCTGTGCTGGTGCTTATATGAAGTTCAAAAATTGCCTGCATTAAGACACAGATTTTCATTTCAGGAGGCAATATACTGAGCCGAGATTGTCGCCGCACTAAATGAGCGCATTTACAGGGCGGCATTATTCTGCGGGCGAACTCAAACATGAATTAAATTGAAATAAGGGCGACGTGATGATTACGCCAAATGTGGGCAAAATGAGAAGTGCACAAGTAGTGGGCGGTTTAGGTGTTACTGAGATAATGGCTGGGAGCTTTTTATGGGGCGTTTTGTTCTTCTTATGCTTATTCTTATTCTCACATGTACATATAGAAATGAATTTTTGCGTTCTTAACTGAAAACTCGTGCCGTGTAGATGGGGACGAGTGTGTCGCCGCATCCTGTCGATGTTGTCGGAAATTGTATTATATAAATTCTCGCCCTCTCCCACCCCCACCTCTCCGGATATGAGTATCAAATTGTGGGTTCTGAATTTATTTACATTTTTATTGAGTTTTGTTCCGATTTTAAGGCAAACGAAGTGAAACACATGAGCGTGTGGTGTGTGGAAGAAATGTCACCGTTTCGTGATGTGGAACCTTTTATGGTCGCATGAGCTTACAGCATACAACATCAACTCGCACTGACTGCATGCTCGCACACAACACATTTTAATGAAAATATTTGGTTCACATATTTTAGCAGTTCGACTTTATATACAATATTATACACATTCTCACTTGCCTTATAAAACGTCATGCTACATGAAATGGTGAAATTGTGCGTTTACCAAATAAATAGCTTATAAAAGTGCTAAACAATCTGCATCCATACAAACACTCTGCATTTTTACACTCGATTAACATTTTTTATTATTAACCGCCAAAACTTATTTGCATAATGCCGTTGGGATGTTGCGGCAGCAAAAATATGGAAATGGCAGACAAAGTGCATTCGCAAAAAAATGGAACAAATTGCTTCATCTGAGCATAAAAAGTATTCAAACTTAATTTCACAAAGTATCCAGTTTATGTATGATACAAAATACATATATTATGAGATATAACAGAATGATGGAAGTAAGCTTTCATCCTCGTTTATTCTACTTGAATATTTAAGCTGCGTTGTGACATGCCGTTTATTCATATTGTAAACATGTCCTGTAAACGGATATTTTAAATTGATAATTTTAATTAAATAAGAATTTTATTCTTTAAAAATTGATGATTTCATTCGAATAAATGGTTCCTTCAGTGGTATTTGTACATTTGTTTTGAAATTATTTTTTGAAAGAACAACAAGGCCAATAAAATAAGTCGTTTGAACATTTTTAATTTTGGAATTATTTTGAAACAGAATCATTAATAAATAAATTATTCAAAACAAATAAATCGTTTAATTAAAACCAATTTAATACAATTGGTTTATTTCACAATTTCAAACAAAAGCATTTTAATGAAGATACGTACCAGCAATTGAAGAGTTAGATCTCCTTATTATTGTATGCTTTGTATGTAAATTTTGAAATAATAAATACACAAATTATCATAAAATATTTGCAATTTCCTGTTTCAAATCCGAAATCCATTAACTCTCCACCCCTTATCGCAGCTTCTATTAAATTTAAGACAAATATACTGCTACCATTTTCACTTTTGTACGAAAATACAAAATATTACTATAGCATACCAGAAAATTATGACATAACTTCGTCAGTTACTTAACTAACTACAATTACTGCGCAATCAAATCCCTAACCCACATATGCAAGCATAAAGAGTTACATAAATGATATGAGTATTTACTCAAACAATAACTGCAAAAAGTCCATGACCATTCATTCAACATAAATACGTATAGGAAGGATAATAAAGCATAAATGCGATTTACAGCCCCATTAACATGATTCCAAACGCCAATATAAAAGCACAATAGTATTTCACCGCCATAATATTTAGGCCGATATTTCTATAAATATACTGGCACACACATACACACACACACATTCTATTATTCTATTATTCTCATTTCAATGTACGCGGGGCGGATTATTATTTTTGAAAAGTATATATCGTAAGATAAATGTTAGCGACTTTCCTGATTATCCACATATCGTAGTAAAGTACATTATGCTCTCGTGCACAATTCATAAGTATAGGCAAGGTTAAGTCTATATGGTATTGAGTGCCCACAATGAAGCTTTTGATACAACAAGTCGTGACTTTTACCGGCTGTTATTTCATGAATAGCTTTTGTGCGGAAGCTTTGAGTAAACAAACGAAAAGTATTTCATCGCTCTTTTATGTAATTGCGTTAGCCACAATTCGCGGATACCGAACTCGTGTATGCAAGCCTCTGCATAGAAATAATCGTATTTTGCGGATTGATTTGTAAAATTATTTGCTCTCGATTTTTCCTTATGAAACTATAGAGCGACAAAATTAAGTGAACTTCAAATTGAAGCAATCAATTTGCTTAGCTCTACCGGCATTCTCGGCGGAAAGTTTCTAAGTGAAAATTGTAAGACCATTTCCACCCGCTGGAAAACTCACGCCCAACCGCATAAAGTCCAGCACCTTCGACCGTGCCAGCCACCCATTTATCAGAATACACCAACTATGCCACAGGGTAGTTATGTGGGTATTTGCGTTGAGAACTGTAGTAAATATTCGCGGTATCGTCCATACATCTTTGCAACTGAATCGCGCAAACTTTTACGGTTAACACATTGTGTATGTTTAGTTTATTGATTTCTCAACAATTCAATTTGCTCAAACAATTTTCTTTTTTCCAATACAGCCATGTGGATTGAGGGCTTAATGGGAATGGCAACGATTTTTTTCTCGCGAATTTCTTCGATATACAATATATACTCGAGTACATATGATCAGAATGTAATGAGATTCAACACATATACGTCTTATATAGCTTATTTCCTAGATAAAAATTACTGTAGATCGCTCAACTCACAATATTCGTCTGACTGGGTTCTTCTTAAATTAAAAATCAATTCAAGCACATCATCATCCCTTGCGTAGGGTTTGAACGATGAAATCAGTTTGCTCACATGTTATTACACCGGGGACGCGAGGGTTTCCTTTTTTTGTTGTTGCTCAATCTTTTCTATCTAAGATTTTCAAAGCCCTTGATGTATCTTACACAATTTATCTTTATAAAAAGCCCTGCAGTGAGACATGAAAAGTTCGCCATTGAAGCAGTTTTGCCAGTGCAGCAATTTAGGTATGGTCAGCAACATAAAATTAAACTTTAAAGCTACTGCAATTATAACGACGAGACAACATGAATCCCAAACTGAAAATTGCTATGGATTTATGAAAATATTTACAACCCTCTTGTAGTAGAATTGAATAAATCGTTAAACGGTGCAACTAAATGGTAATAAGTTATAATTGTGCTGCTTCGAGTTCTGCAATGAATGTACAAACGTTTGATCGAGTGCGGGTGATTTAAGTTCTTTGGTAAAATGTCTGCGGCACATCAGATAAACTGCGAAGAGGGTGGCACACTATAATATCATTCATCAGTCATTCAGTCTTTTCATGTCATGGAATTGAGTGCCTTCAAATAAATTGATCACTGAATGAAATATATTTATGTGTTTGCATTTGTGTGAATCCGCGACAGGCGGGGTGCACGCTGAACACGGACTAAAACGGCGGCTAAAATAGCACAAAACGGCCTCGTACATACATTCCAGAGAGCATAACCGCACAATAAGTTGACACAATGAGTACACCGCATATTCAAACTTAATGAATAATGATTACGGTCTTTGTCTATAAACTGTGAGTGCGATAAAAGTCGTACAAGTAATTTAATTTCGTGGCGACTTTGCCTGCTAATTATTTCGTTACTGTGCAAACTGAAATGTTATGCAAACGCATACATACGGTTTTATGGCACTTGGTTTTATCAAAACATGTAGAAAAAGGGGTTGTTTTCCAATTTCGTACAAATGTAAAGAAAAAACGGTTTTGGGTCGACGTGCCACATCGACAAACATAACACAAACTAATAATAATGCTTAATGTTATTCTTCTACCGCAAATGCTCGCCTGTTGTCTGGATAGGATACGAAAAAGCCCACCCCATATAGTTATGGTTATTTAATAGAGAGAAAGAGCTTCCCAAAACAATTGGGTTCATGCAAAAATTGAAGGAAATGCTAAGCGGAAAAGATAATTTTTTATTATTTGGCAAAACCCATTTGCGAAGCGGCATTCAGCTGCCTTGGACGTCCCGGTCTCGCTTCCTTGGCCATTCACAAGAAATTAAAAGCATTTTGTGCGCTGTGTAACTATCCACTTAAAATGTCCGCTTAGTTTGTGGCCAGCTTCAAAAATATTTTAGTCAGAAATTTGAAGCGCATAAATTAAAATGGATGATGTTGATTAAATTATGTTCACTTGTCTATTTAGTTGTACAGCAAACTACAAGTGAACTGGCCTAGGTCGTCCCTCCTGGACACATGTGTGGCTATGTACAAGCGGCAAATCCCTCCGGTCAATTGTTATGGGCTTCGTGAAATCCATTTAACTGTGCTTTTATGAGCGTTGTTTAACTCATTTGTATACATAAATATTGTACCGCGCGATCTGGCACTACATAACACACGCGCGCTGTGTAATATGCTACGGAGCTCTGCCGGACAGGTGGACTATGCGCGTAAACTCTCAGTGACGTGTTTATACTATATATGGTATATATGTACGGCACACAATGTGCCTGTGTGTTATGTTGCCATTAACATAAATTAAAATGGGGTGGCTCTGCAGGCTGCGACTCTAGTGGAGCAACGTTTTTTTTTTTTAATTGTTGCGTGTCGTACCCACAATCGATTGCATAACCTTGACGGACATTGCCTAATATATGTTTACGTAAATATTACTTGTTGACTTCATTTCGTTCAGCTGATGAGTTTATCGAAGGTGTGAGTTGATTAGAAATATTATACAAATCATGGCAATGAATCGTCAAAACTTCTCTGTTCGCCAGCTGCTGAACAGTTAAACGAAATTTTTCATTAATTACCCTTACTGAAAAGGGAAACTTTTAACCCAAATCGATAAAAGTTTTTGAGTGCAGCATTTGACTGAAACAGCGAGTGCTATTGTTACTTCTATAGATATATAGTCCCGTACAATTCATCAAGAAAAACACCCCTTGACTTTTTATTGATTTCTTATATTATATTTTCACAAATTCTCTCGAATTTTTCGCACAGCAATAATATTAAAAAAAAAAGTGAGTAAGTGAAAGAAAACAAAACCTACGAGGATCATTCACATGTACCGCGCCACCCTGCAACCGCGCACACTTTGCCTTACCCTCATACACTGTATTCGTAATTGGCATAGGTTTCTTCTGCAAAGTACTGTTAGACTTAGCTGGAGGGGTGGTTTTATAGCAACACAGAAGCATCTCGTAAATAATTTACCTTTCGTGTTTTGCAGGCGAAAGATTCAATGTCGATTTAGTTAAAGTACGCCAATGTAAAGTTTAGGTGCTCGCCCTTTAATAAATAATGTACTGTTGAACTGATCAGATCTTTATCTTTCGTCAATGGAATACAACTCATGAATTATTTCTGTAAATGTTTTGCGTAGAAAGCTGTTTTTTTTTGTTTTTAACAAAACAAAAAGAGAATTCGCAAACCAACTGGTTAGGTTTGTGTAAAGTATTTATTATTTACTTACATTCCGTAAGTATGAGGAAGAATTAAAGTGGGTCAAAAAAAGCCTTTTCTTAAATAAATATAACAAAAAAAGAATTCTTGTAGAGTAATTATATGCTTGTTTAACATAAAGTTCTATTAGCAGGTGACAAATACAATATACAAAAAAATACCGTGGCAGGAAGGGCCGCTGCAATATTTCATATAATTCAAATTCTAGAAGTTTGACCTTGACAAGTTTAAAGTTGTTGCTGTGTTTTAAGCTTACAATTATGTAGAAAAATCATTTGTAAAAAAGAAAATGGTTTTAGAGAAAATAAAATATAAGACCTTCAAATTTTATCTTCTTACCTTGACATATTCCATCAAGATTTTTGTCATTGTAAGTTCAACAATTACTCATATGTAGATTGTAAAACATTATTCAATGACTTTTTGGGTATTTGTTAATTTTAATTTTTCCTAAATTACTTTTTAGGTTTTAAAACCTTGACATTGGGGCAAAAAATTGTGGTTTTACACCGAATTAATAAAATGTAGATACGGTTGGTCCACCCGTTTCACGAACAGGGTGCGGCCAAGATATGATTATGAATCAATAGTATTTTTTGTCAAAAAAGTCGAATAACAAGATTACACATATTACCAGCCTATAAACATTTTTTGGTCAGAAAAATATAACCCATAAAACTGTTTGATGTTTTAAGAACTCAGAATCTTATTATTTTTTTTGGGTGTATTTAATTTTAAAACGTGAATGTTTATTTCTAAAAAAGTAAAGATTCTCATTAAACATTTTATTTGAATAAACATATTTTACGAACATATTTAATATTCGTCCTCAAACGATAAATCACATAACTGTGGCGATGTGTGGGTTTTGCGTAATCACAATGGTCGCTTTTCGAGTGACTCATCAACATCAACTAATACTATGCCCTATGTAAGGGTTTAGAAAAATATTCAAACGAGTTCTTCTTATATTCTATTTGATGTTACAACTTATTCATTCATGTAGGTACGCATACAGTTATGGTTTTATGATTCAAACAAGCCAATGTGACTAGACATTTTCTGTATAAAATCAAATTTCAAGTTAAATTGAATGTCTGACAGACGCTTATTGAGCCATTTAAATTACTTATTTACCATAAATGAAAACAAAAATATTATTTCTAGGGAAGTCATTATCATTCAGTATTCTGCAAGAGTAATTCTCCAATTTGTGTTATGATTCGACCCACAAATTGTTTAATTTCCACATGCATTAAGATTTATGATTTAAGAAACAAAATATCACATTGCCAGAAAATCTGTGTTCCAAATCTCAATAACAGCTGCACAATAAAGTGCTGATAAAACTGCTACACATAATCGCAGCATGTTCCGATGCTGAACAAAAGGTGTCTAGCGCCAACCGTAAATCAAATTTGTGCAGTATTGCTTTCAGCTTAAATGAAGTGTGAATCAAAAAGCTAGTGAAATGTTCTCACAACAGCCTCAGCCACCTATGTTATATGCGACTATGTATGCTAGGTGCACACAGTGTCTTTGCTATCCGCATGTGGTGCCGTACATGCTGGGCTGCACACAGATTCTTTCACAAAATTACGAAAACTCGGTGCCAACAAATTCTTCATGCGAAAACCCTATTCAAATCAATACAAGCTGAAGCAACGAATGAGCAACTGTGAAATAACACAACAGCCCGTTTGCCAAATCTATGAATTTGCAGATATTTGTGGGTGAAAAGAAAGCCAAATAATTTCAATAGGTAACATAAAATGAACTGTTTTTTTCGATTAATATTTGCTGGTTGCACAGAAACCTCTAAATCTTTGATTCCTTTGGGAATATAGAGCACTTTTGTATCGGATTCTAAACGATGCACTTTGATGTTCTTGCGACATTGCATTTTCAGTGAAATGTCAACAGAAACCTAAAGCTCATTCATGTAAGATTGATATTTAATTAACTTGAAACGAGATTTTCTAAGTTGTTTTTTTTTTTATTTTGAAAAATGCATACGGTCGAATTAAATAAACTGGGGTTGACAGGCTTTTAATTTTGTTCGTCAGAAGAGATAAGAAAACTTTTTTGTTGTTGGATTTACTTTCAAACAATATATGAAAATGTTATAATATTTAAATTATATTTACAAAAACATTCAAAGTCAAATTTCTACATAAAATTTGATTACCTTACAGAGTTTGTGAGTTATTGATGTGTTTAATTGTACAATGCTCTTGACGTAAGATTTTTTTTTTTTCAATTTATCAAATAAAATCAGCTCAAAATTATATTAATTTACGCCTGTATCAGCTGAACTTAATGTAATCTTCACAATTATCCTTCATTAACTCCATCTTTTGTCTTCTGTGCATGTATTCTCTTAGTTCCCATTCAGCGTGTTACTTAGAAGTATACTTATCTTACTGCATAGCTGCTGTCAACTCAAGCAAAGTAGAAACTATATAATATGTAGTTGGAATGATTTTTGCCCAAGGGCCACATGCCACAGATATTTCCACATTATACATTCGCCGGGTGAATAGTTGCTGAAAGCCATATTCATGTTCTATTTTTCAACCGAAGCTTTGGATCAAAAAAGTGTTTTTTAAAACAAATCGTCAGAGCGAATGCGAATAAGCCTCGCTTCACAGAAACACCATTCGCATAAATGAATTCAAATTAGGATTTTAATTTTACTGAATGTCAGAATTTATACTTTTTGTTGCCGTTCGACAAGTGTACACAAAAATGTGGGAAAAAAATCTCGCTGTAACGTTGTAAGTTGTAACTATGTTACATGCCATAAATAAATGTCATTTCCACACAATTATAATTATGATAACAAAGGTGTTGGGTTTGAATTTTTTTGTTTTTGCAAGAACAACGGCATTAAAACATGAAAAAGCTCACCCAACAATTCCCGTTTGTAATTTAAAGAATATTTGCTAGGGCTTATGCTGTTATGTTTTTTTGTCTGATTATATTTCTTTTATCATAGCTTTGTATTGTCTAAAATCTCATAGACACATTTTTTTTTTGTTAGAAATTTTCTTGGAATTTGAAAAGGTTTTGTTAAAAAAATCTCTATTTAAGGTAATAAACATATTTGCAAAGTATTTTCGTTTTTTGAATGTTTAATTTTAATGTATGTTCCGCGTATAAAATGACAATTTTTATAAGAATCAAGGGAAAATTTATCGCAAAAATTCTTAGCCGTGGGTGCACTCAATTTTTTCTCTCAAGTATCGGAAAGACAAGACATAAAAGTCTTTTTATAAAGCTGCAAACAAACAAAAACAAGCAGCTTTAATGTATATTTTGTATAAAACGTTTCTCCCAGAATGACATACTAAAAGCTTACACTGACAACCCTCCACAAGGCAAATAATACGTTAATGATTTCCTGTTGTAATGTGAGTATTGTTGATTGCTCAACAAATACGATTTTTTTCAATATAAATAAAAAACTTACATGCAGCCTTAATACCGATAAACGATTTCCAATATTTGACACAAATCACTGAGATGGCATTCTATTTCAAAATCAATATCAAAAGCGAATGACAACAATTGCCAATTGTAAGTGAGTTCGCTTTCGTTGGATTTTTGTTACTAAAGTTGTAGTCTGTATACTATTGTACCTAAACGGACAATTTTATCACTTTGCTATATACTATAATACTTCCGGTTTTCAAACGAGTTTAAATAACAATTGATTAAATATACTTAAATACATATAATTACAGAATATCAGTTTAAGGGGTGAGATCAGTAATACCAAAGTCAGAATCTGAGGGCAACTTCTACAGCCAATTGTTGTCACCTAATTAACGGCTATGATTGATGCATAACCGTTAAGATTCGCCTTGATTAGAAAATTATATATACATTTCATTACATTAGCGACTTACTTAACATTTAGGTCGTGGAGGGATGGTGTGACTCTGTGTTGTCTTTGTTCTGCAAATGGATGCCAATGGTTGACTTTTACCGCCTGACGCTTAATGACTTTTAAGCTACAATTATTTTTCCCCTTGGAGGTTCATTGAGTTCACAGAAGCATTCAACTAATTGGAAAGGATAAACAATCTTTCGGCGACGAGGAGCACAAGAAAAGCTAATTCAACCAACCTCTGTGTATAATATATTAATTGAGGAAATTACTGTGAGGGTCGATTTTTGTTCTCCATTAATGATTTAGCATGATTGCATATAAAATGATTGGACAAAGTATGGCTTGCTTTTGCATTTTTTTTTTCTTCAAAAACGTATTAAAATTAAATACAAATTGGGTTGAATAATTTTACGATTAGTGCTTACAAATGAATTTTGATTGTTATGAAAATGAATGATTTTGGAATGACCCAAATATTTTTGGCATATTGAAGTGTGAGCCAAATATGGTAAATCTATTTTACAAAAATTTTATAGTATGTATTGATTGAACAATATATTATAATATAGGTAAAGTAATATAGCAGTAAATTTATTTCTCTCCTGTTGAATTAACAAATTATATAGGCTTCGAAGTAAAATGTAATCTTTATTTCTTCATTATCTATCATAAAAAAGTATTTAACTAAGGACATTGCAGATCTATAAATACATATTCATCTATTCAGTACATAAATACATGTTTGCAATTCCCTGGTGGCCAGTTGATACGAAACAATTGAAAGAAATCCATTCATTTTAATTTGTAGCGATAGTTATTAGGACGAATGTTGCTGACACTAATGTTGCATGGAATGTGCACAATATTTCTATATAAAGACAATTTTACTTTAATGAAATATTCCGTCGTCTGAACTGTATATTGTCCTGAATAAGGTTCAGTTTTAACATCAAAAATCTAATCAATTGATGAAGCTTTTATAAAGATTTTCCATTTTTGTTCTGGAATGTTATTGTCTGGGTATTTTGTTTTTTACCAAAAGTAAGTGCATTTGAAAATCCTAAATTGATTTTCGTCAGCATTTTTAGTTTGTATAAAATAAATGATAGCATAAAATGAAAGAATTTCCAAATAATATGTTTAAAAATGCTGCATGTTTGCAAGGGTCGTTATTTGGTAAAGCTGCAAAGTTATCAAATTTGTTTTATATGAATGTTGTATTCAAGGATAGTTGAAACAAACACAAATCATACATTCCGAATAAAATTGTTTGTATTATAAACAGAACTATATTAAATTCAATGTTGATGTTGAGTCGAGAGTGACGTACTTCTTGAATGAAAAAAAAAATCTCATTTAAAACAATGTTTATTGATTTGTGTGGATATGTTTTCAGATTCATCCATCTGCAGACTACCATAACACAAGATATCATCAATAATTAATGCATCGCTGATTTGGAAACTAGAAATTTGTTTCTACGCGTTTTTCGGAGCAAAGCAAAAGCTAAATTCATGAATGAACAGCACGTAATAATTAGCACGAGCAAATTAGTATACACCAAAAAGCATGTTTGAACTCCCCCAACCATTCATTTAAGCCATATACTCGTATAGTACATGTGAATTTTATGTGAGAGAAATTTTTTTTAAATTAATTTTTCAATGATGGCAAGGAGGGTGAGAAATTAGTAATGTATGAGCATATGAATTCAATGTAGGCGGATGTTTGATCGTTTGACTTCATCGTTCCCCCATCACAGTTTTTGCTCTGTTAGTGATCATATCAGGACATTCAGTGTAGGCATTCCATTGTGGCATTTCGATTTATTATGTAATACTATGGTGTGAGAATCAACAAACTATTATATATGAAATAGAAGAGTCGTTAGAGATATCGTTAATATTGGCTGTGTAAATCAAACGTTTATTGAAGCAGACATTCGGACTATGGACATTGTGGGCTTTACGATTAATGTCATCCACAGACATGGCTTCTTGTCTTCAGTCTTCGTATGCTGACAAATATCTCTGTCTGTATGGATAAAGTCATTAAACCGGTGTCTGGCCTGAAATGCGATTGGTCTAATAGAATTTTCGTTTGCTTAGCTATAGCGATCGCAAGTAAATAAATATAATTACTGTTTGTGCGTTGAATCATATCATTCAATTGAGACGTTTACTTAATTATTTAAGATGCTATTGTACTACTTAAGTTACATCGCAGCACAAATAATGCTGATGATGATGATGATGCGCGTTACTTCTATTCAAAGTGCTTTGTCAGCATGTGCTTAAATGCCGACATATTATATGTGGATGGATCTGTGTACACATTGAACCATCGATCCCGTCGAATAGTTGACGCATTTTGGTTGGACAGGGAATAGGTCAAACCACCATGGTGTCAACCATTATTTAATATCACATTAAACATGGTTAGCAGTCGCGTTGTTAGTTTTGTTGGTTTCGCGGCATACAACAGAGTTGGCGTATATTTCGTTTTCACAATTTGTGGTGTCCTTATTTGTAGAGAGCTTCTGTTTTGACCGTAAAATACAGCTAACTCTTTGAAAACAGTTTAAACAAAAACATGTTTTTGATCTGATAACTTTGTAAACGACATGAAAGTCAAATTGGTTATTCAGAAAACAGCTGGTTAATTCATTAATGTAAATACAAAATTTCACACCATCCCTGATGATATAACATAATTACCCGGAATAAAGCGATTCTTTTAAATTTCGAAAATAAGTGTTGACAGATCAGTAGCCACACCGCATCCCACAAACATAAATTATTATTCAGTTAAAATACTGCGTGGGCCATAAGCATGTGAAAATAAATAGCATCTATACATATTAACACTACGAACTGTTCTGTATGATTTACGATCTCATGTGACATGTGAAAATAACTTTGGATGGAAAAAAAAAGTTTTTTAATTCCATTTGGAAGCGACTTTTTCGGCGCTGTTGCTTCCTAAAATGTTTACCAACACATTCCGATATGAAAGATATAACACATTTCCGGAGTTTATTAACCGTACATAGAGCATATGCTGTGAGTTTTCCGATGCAGCAGCATAAAATTATATTATTTAATTTTTAATTTTCTGCACTGCTTTTTAGTTTCAATAAAATAAGCACATGTGGCTTTACGAATGCATGCCCCACATATTGCTATGAGTACATGCAAAGTGCAAACACATTTAGTGAGTTCACACAAGTGGAATACTCAACGGAAATTATTAACGTATATAACATACGTACATATAAGTAAACTGTGTTTCTTGTGCATTGCTTTGATGTGCATATGCTCCCGGTTCCAACTCATTGACTACTCCTGTGGCGTAGTTAATGTTTGCTATTCATTAAATTTCGGATCCTGTAATAAATTAAACACGCGTGAAGTGAATATGTGACAATTAAAGTAAATTAATTTGCGCATTTTAGACTTCGAACTCCATAGATTTCAAAATCATATTATAAGAAAAAAATGCATCGTGATGTTAAACAGGATTCAATCATAGATTCGCAATATCACATTATTCCGTCAGCAATATAAAAAAAGTCTATTCTGTAGACATTCAAGTGTTATTTGCGCCTATCTGTCACTCCATAGAATATTGACATCTTATACCTCTCTTTAAGACTGCGACGAACCTTATCGCCGTTGAATTGTTTTGTCTGTGGCACGATGATGTGCGCATAATATCGTTTCTCGGACTGTTGGAATGTGGATATTGTTGATTACTGTTCAAACATCATCTATCCACACAGCGGCAAACCGATAAGCTATTAATCCCCTCCCTCTATACATTCCTACTCGATATTTCATGGTAAAAAGATCCTTTCTGATTTAAGGAGCTTACATATCCAATTCGTGAGTAGAGGTTTAAACGTGGAGCTAATCAAGACGCTCCTGTGAGTGGCTCTGTTGCATGTAAATCCTGTTCGCAAAAGAGACTAATCGATTTGTTTCTTGGTGATTGACGTGATTGACGTGATAAAAGTGTTGTGCACTTTTGTCAAAGATTGCATGTGCTTTAAAAAGACTATTGAGGATTGGCATAATGGACACCGACACGACATTTTTCCAATTTTCGAATGCAATTTTTAGTAATGAAAATACATAATAACAGTCAATATTTCAGCGAGACTCGGGAGCAATATACTTTATTTATTTATTTACATTCCAGGTACACTGTTTTTTTGTTAAACGGGCTGCTATTGAAATTACATAAATTGTAATGATTTTTGTATGGAAAAAGTATGATTGTGAATAACATTGAAATTGTTTTGTTAAAAGAATTTATTTTTATGGAACAAAATCATTATTTATCAACATTGAATCTATAATAATTACATTATGTGCGATGCCATAATGGCAGGCTTTATTCATGCTTTGCATTTTTGGTTTTTTACAAATATTTACTTAATGGTTCATTGCAATTTGAATTCACGTAAATGCCCCAAATTCCATTTTTTTTCGCAATTATTTTGTTTATTACGTTGAGTCAATTAAAATTCGTTTGTTATGAATAAAAAAACATAAAATAACATAAATATATGATACGAGTAAATCAGACCAAGATAATATGTTCCCCCGCAGATAATCAAGAATATATCGTCTTCATCTTTCCATAAATCTGCTATGCCACCAGTATTCCGGACGACATTGACGCAAAATTTATTGCCGTGAAAACAGAAGCTCGTAAAAAAATATTTTCTCATACAAAAATTTAAGGAGCAAAGTCCTGAACATGCGAAAAGAGAAAACAACGCCGAAATTAACGTCTCGCATGCATAAAGCTTGAACGCCTGCCTCACACATACACACACACACACGCAAACACACACGCAAATCAGAAAGCAATCGATTTTCCGCCACGAAAATTGCGGATCGTCCGCACATACTCGTATATGTGAGTTATTTCGGTGGAACATATTCCTCAAAATTGACAGCATCATTCATCTATAAAGGATATTGACACTTTCATCAATCGAAAGTCGTCGTATAGCTGTATCACCAAAGACGTGTAGCGCCTCAGCAATGAGACGGCACATCCTCGCCAAAAATTTATTCCTCATTTGACAACTTCATGGATGAGTTGGAAATACCGGAAAGTCAATTTGTTTCTTCAATCAGTCGACCAACATTTCAGCAAGCAGAAAATGCTTAATTTGTCTCCGCCACAAGCCGTCTCACTGATGCGACGCGACGCGAAGCTGCGCGCGGGTGGTGGGCTGGCGCCTATATGTATCAATTCAACGGGCGTTTGTACACTTGAATGTCTTTTCAGTGTGTTCAACACGCCTTCGGTGTGCGTCTTGATTGATTAATCAAGCATCCGGTTAAAAGATCTTTTATCGTATAATCCTTTCTGACTCGTTCGCCCATTCCATGCAGCCACCCTCTGTGGTCTGACCACTGCACACCGCAATAATTATTTGTGTGTGCGGTTCCAGACATAAAAGCTTGATGGGCGAAATTCCGTACACCCGACGATTATATCGCGTATGTGCGTGATAGAACAACACACAGAACAAACAAACAGTCTTTTTTTTTTTTGTACACGAGAAAGAAAAACTTTCAATTTCGCCTAAGCTCACAGAGTACACACATTTAGCTCGGGCGCTTCATATATTGAATTGTGTGGTGCTAGTTTCTCGGCTTGTGTGTACTTTGTAGATGAATCCGCCCAATTGGCCCTTTTGTTCCGATAAATCAATGAATCCTTAACTTCAGCCCTCCACCAATTCACTTGAACGAGTACTATAAGCTATGCCAGTGTCTATGTTTGTTGGACGTTGAAGTTCAGTTTATTTGCACATGGAGAGCGTGTACACTTGCAGTGTAAAAGAGGAAGTTGTCCGCAACGAACCAAATTTCACCCAACTACCATATTTCACAGAAAGTTAATTTCAGCAGCTCCCCGCCCACCCCTGCTCCTTTGCCACTACATCGCATTTATTTATTGGCCCTGGATCTGTGTGTGCATAGAATCACTTAAACACATATATCTCGAAATCGATTGATTTGTTAGTATTGGATATAAATTGTAATTCGCATACATGCGGGGATGAATCATAACATAATATATTTATGTGTCTGATGCGGAACAAATCGAAAAATGGCACATATAAAATGATGATGTGGATGTACGTTCTAGGAGCGTCGGAATTCGCAACAGCAGCATCTTGTTGAATTATGGATATCGAAATCATCGATTATAACGAGTCGAGGTCGTACATAATCGAACGCAATATGAATGCTAAATTTTTGGTACAACTCATAATGGGTTTATAAGCCGATCGGCTACATGGAACCTCATTTGCTTCGATTTATTCCCGCAGAATGAATGCAATTCGCTTAAAAGCTGCCGCCTTAGAATGTATGCGTTTCAATTTTGGATCCAAACTCCATGCCATCATCGTATTCTCGCATCGTAGTAAATGCATTTAGATTAGACACAATATTTGGTCGGTTGCGTTTAAAACTTGCACCACACATTCGACCTCAAAGCAGTATAGTCAATAAGTACTTCGCATGTAGAGCGAATGCATATCTTATGTAGGCCGCTATAGTCAGTCGGGAGCAGATATATGAAATCTAACGAGCACTACCAGTAGACGGCAAACATTTGAAAGCCACAAACATGCACCCAATGGCTGTTTAATTCAGCTTATGTAGACTTTTGAGCGTAGCATATCGAACAAGAAATAAGATAGCACACTCGGCGTATCGGATTGTTGCGTTCATTTAATTTTCTTTACCCCCCATTTAAGTTTTACGATTCTTATAGGCCAACCCACTTTCATTGCATTCGCCACACATTGTCGATATAATATAATGAAAGCACAAATGAATTCCTTGCAGCGTTCGTATGTGTCGAACTCCATTATCTTAATCAAACATTATAGAATATACATAAAAGCTCCCATGCGATCATCAGCCGACATCACCCGCCAGCAATTTCTTTACATATTCGATATGGATAACATTATTATGTATTGTGCACGCCGCGGCACTTCCTATCACACGTCCTGTACAAGTGGTAGCTATGCACGCAAGGAGGTTGGAGGACGGTTGAAAGATTGCCATCATTTCGCTGTGTTATATAGAAACAAATCCAGAAAAATCGAGCGTTCGCAAAAAATAATTGAACGCGCGAGACGCCATGCCATCCACCGCGCGCGTCGCGTCGTTTCAACACACTCGCAAAGCGCCATATGCGAAAAAGATGTGCGACCAGTGGAATGGGGTGATTATTGATGGGTGGAATTCCAAACACGAATATGTCTAATAGAAGTCGGTATAATGTTGTTAATGTTGTCGATATCTCGCCTGGGGAACGTCTGATCTTAATTGATCGTAATCGGGTGAACACTGAACATCCCCTAGCCCCCCCCCCATCACTGCCCGTATAACTATAACTGAGCAGAGATTATGAGCCACTGTAGCAAAATTTTCAATTGGAAAATCAATCAAGTGCTGGATGCATGCTGTGAACTGTGGGTACAGATGAGATAAAGCTGATAACATAAATGAATGCCATATGCAGTCTGACGACAGCGGCAGCAACTGGAAACCCCGTAAGGATGACTTTTTGTCCTTGTGCGGTCGAGCCTAACCACATAAGTCCACTGCTATAATGTCTATGTATTTTCGACGCAGTATGTTCCAAGCTTTCTTCGGAACACATTTTCTTTGGCATTATAACAAACATAATTCTCAATATACTCGTACCACAGCATTTGGTGGATATTTGGTGAATAAAACTGCTGGTTTTCTGGCCGTGTTATCCGATAATCCGACATGGAGGTTCGGCTCCACAGTTTCCCACCAGAACGACAAACCATCCCCTCGCGCGCCAATCAATTCTGCTAGAGAGGGCAGATTCGTTTGCTTTATCAAATCTTGATACTTGAGTCATCCCCCGTTCGTTCATACTTTGAATGCCTTCACTACTACGAGTACATAAACCTACGACTTTAGTTAAGTATGGTCGATAAAAAAAAAACAAGCAGAACAAGAAAAGAAACAAGAGAAAAAGCTTTGAGTCAGTGCTTGTTTATATTCGCGATTGGCTGTTTTCATCTGATTTATCGATCTGCGCTTTTTACGTTAACTTTATTCAAACGTCAATTCTTTGCCTCGCCATTCTCGTCCTGGCCTACCTTCCGTTTCTCATCCACTCCACTTTCAAACTACACGCGCGAAAGGTGAAGCGCGGCGACTGCTGCAGCTTTTTATTATGATTATGTTTCTTATTACTGTAATTAGTTTTTGATGATGGCTCGAATGTTGTTCGAAGACGGAGTTTACAATAATTACAATCGGAACAACGTAAATATGTCGATATGGTGGGAATCTCGTCCTTGTTTGCTTTAGCTTATGAAATTCACACACACAAAAGGACACTTAAGGGATGTGGCTGGCTTGTAAGTAATATGTGGGTGGCTTTGTTAAAGAATTTATAAGCTGAAAGTTATATAATAAGTAATTTAAATCTTACATCAAAGTTTTATTTTAATATATAGTTTAAATGTAAATTGTCTGTAAGTCTTTTAAAACGAAACGTTGATACAACGAATATTGGTTCAAATGAATTATTAATAATCATTTACCCAGTATCAGCGACTCCTTTACAAGTTAAAATAATTATGTAATTATGCGCAATTGCATCGCATAAACTAATTATTTATTGAACAATATTCTTGAAAAAAAAAACATTTATTTTTATTAAATACCCAACTGATTCAAATAGTTAGCCAGCAAAGCATTTAATCCACTTTATGGGCCCAGACAAGGGTTTCTTCTAAATATAGCTGTCTCATTGTGCCGAGCATTGAGATAAACCCTAATATTTAGACTTGTACTAAGGGTTATATTGTCTAATGCGCTCAATGATTTGTGTAATTTAGTTCTTTCGATTCATCTGTAAATATAAATGCGTAAAGCGAACACATTCTCCCCAAATGGCGGCCACCCCGCACTCCACACGTCCGTGTCGTGCATACATCTGTACAGATCGAGACGCTTTTACGCCATTTCACTTTGCACACTCCATATATGTGCTTTCAAGTATAAGCTAAATTTAATTGAAGAGCTTAGTGGCTGGAAAGGGATTTGTATTATTTCCAGAAATATTGAGAGATCCCATTTGAAAGTTTTAATGTTCCACATGTATAACATATGAGCGCATATTTGTCTCTACACTCCATATGTATGCTAATTTTGAGGGATAGTTTTGCAAGTGAATTTTGAACAACGCCAATTATGTTTCACCATGTGTTTGCCCTACATCTACTGTTTCCACTAACTGTACGAAGAAACGTGTTATAATATAACTATTTGTACGAGCGGGTGGCAACTTTGCCAACACAGATGGACGCCATAAACGAGTTGGAGAATTTAAGTGAAACAAGCCCTTTTACAACACCCACATTTCATACTTTCTAATTGAATTAGGGCCTGTCTTTGATTGCAGTATTTCGACCAAATACATACTTGATGAGTGGTACTGCAGAATTAGCCTGCCAGTCGTCGTGAAGTACGTTTATAAATGAAATACCACAATGAATATTCTCTAACAAATGAGCGGAAGCGGGATTGGATAATGCATCAATGCATCTAGCTTATGTTATGGTAAATCCGTATGCATGAACATACAGATGGTTGTGGTTACGATCACTTGTGAGACATAACCCAGTCTGGTGTCTAGGATACAATGCTTGAGCGTCGGTGGTTTCACATGAGACTATAAACTGTATGTTACATACGATGTTATAAATATAGACTGCACGATTGACAAGATAAATGGCCCGAAACGGTAGAATTCATAAAAGCTGCGGCGAAGAAAGTGCGCGCTTTGAGAATCTGCAATTTCGCCATAAATATAAATGTTCTGAACAGAAAAGCTCTTCAATTTTTAACGTTTATGCGATATTCAGATTTTATCGTACATCGGTACATGCACATTTCACATATGTTCGCATCATTTATATTATGCTGAAATGAGTTGTCAGATATGCTTTGCTATGTGGGCCAATCTCAATGCAACCAAAGCATTTGCATACCACGCTGCTCTCAGATGAATGTAAATAGTTATGCAGTTTTTTGGCGACATCACGTCGCATTGGCGGCGCTAAGTCGCTCTACATCATGACGCTTTGTCTTGACTTGCGTCGGTATGCAGTGCAGTGAAATATATTATTAGCTGGAAGGAGTTTTACCTCATTTTATGCAAGCCATTTTTGTCTTCACTTCGTATACTTCTTGTCTGTTATGTTTCAGCTGAATATCCTGCAGAGCAGACAGTGGCATCGTTGTTGTGAAATGTTACCCCCGGCAGCCA
>JANSTS010009274.1:13972-26879 GCA_026546915.1 Sylvicola fuscatus
ATATGGTAAAAGATATTTTGCGTTTTTATTGCTTCAGTTTTAGTAGAACTGTTTCTTGAAGAACTTTTACCTGTAAGATTCACTGAGAAGGCATCCGTTTAAATAATCGCGAAATACCAATTAAATTTAAATGCAAGACAAAATGTTTATAAATTTCTTTGTTTCTTATTAAATATATAATTTTCTTTTTGTTGTCAAAACTTTTTTTTTTTTTAATATTTTATTTGACACCCAGGATTATGATGCGTATAAAAATGAATGTCGCCGTTTATTTTATTGATCATTACAATACATATAAATTAAGAAAAGCTTCTTAACTCAATTATAATAAAGTTTCTTTCTTGCATTACTTTTCTCTTGTTCGAAAGTCAATCGACCAGTTGTTGATCATAAATGTAAGGGCGGATTTAACGAAAATTATTCTTTATTAAAGTGGTTAAAGCACTGAATTATGGAACGAACTTTTTTTTTTAAATGAGGCCTCAGCCACGTCCTAAAATAAATGTGAAACATAAAATGTTAATTTAAACCATTCCCCCTTATTCAATCCCCAAGAGTGATAACATCCATATCGCCTACGTTCATCATGCATCCGCTCAACCTGCGGTACATCGCGGTCGCGTCGCGTCACTTCGCGTTGACTAGCAAAGAGTCAAAAGCCCAATAAAATGATATCGTCGTATGTTCATTCAATTTTGAATGTTGTCGTGCTTTTATGCAAGGCTTTCATTCTAAGCCATCATCCCCTTTATACCCATCATATAGTGTATCATTTTGGATGGTAATTTCCGCTTTTTGGAAACGGCATCCATACTGTGTGGGCGTGATGATGACGTTAACATGAAGGTTACTTGCGGATGGATTATAAAGTGAATCAACATCTCATCCATGAATAGATTAGGTACGCTTTTTCACTGAAGACATCTGCAGAACGCTGACACAGGTGTATCGACCGAAAACTGCGGCAACAACCACCAAATCAGTAAAACATTTAAATGATCGTTGCGACCATATGGTTTTGTGCGAAAAGGCAAACTAATTCGCACAAGCGTTCGCAGCGATAACCGAAAACTTCAAAAACGGATTTTCCACAATGTGGGCAATGTCGGTGCCGGAAAATTGGCCGAAACAAGAAAAAAGAAAACCGGCCAATTTACTCGAAAACATTGCGGATATGTGTGGCACAGCACCGACTTCATGTCTCTAGTAATAAAACAACGTCGAGGTTTTCGAGGTGAGTGAAAAAGGCCGGCCCCAAAGGTTACATCGTGTGTGTACAAAATTTCAGATAACAAAGTTCCTCCAGTGTCCTCACACATACACCTCGTATGAATACAAATAAATTTTAGATGTGCCGGTGTGTGGCGTGGCGGCGGCTGCGGGAAGCGACTGGTGTTCCCTGTGTCGGTCCTTTTGAGTCAGCAAACCCACGACGTCGGTATGTGAATTGGTTGATTTCGATTAAATGGCCCTTTGGGCATTCATTCTGTTCGCTTCTATCGCATCATTCACAACATTAAGTCTGCTTATTTGTTCAGGGCATCACGGCCCATGCACGCACAGTGATACACAGTTGAGAGTCCATTGTTAATTTGGAATTTATACGTGGGAAGCTCGCCAATTCCGTCCCTACATGAATATGAAAGAATTTAGGTGCCCCCCCACCCCCCACCCGCTGCCACTGAAGAGGAAACTTTTTTACTTTGCTGAAATTCTATTGCACGATGTGAGAGATTTTTGGTGATGGGTAATGGCGACTCAGCGCTGCTGCATTTCTTATTTCACAAGAGTCGGGTCTTGGCTCGCTTTCTCGAACGCCACTCACACATTTTCTTGGCAATATTCTATATTTTGCACTTAGACGTCGTTAATGCACTCACTGCCATGCCGGTGCAACCCCCCCTAAACGTCTTTATCAACGCACTCGTGTATAGATTGTGCTAAAACTATAACGATGGTGTTAATAAATTTGTTCTACATTGTGATGCAGCTTGCATCCGTTTAATCTGACATCAAGCGGAGGGTGTGAAAGCTGCACTGTTTTTGGCGTTAATGAAATTTTATGCGCTCTCCCACTTTAAGTACGTTTGTTGTGCCGGCGTAAAACTTCCATAAATTATATTTTGTGAGCACTGGAAAAATGAAACTTTAACGGCCAAACGGACTTTTGTTCAACAAGAGCTCTTAAAATGCTGTTGAGGCATTAAAGGATATCCACAGCATCCAAGTGTAATGGCGCATCGCACAAAAGCATTGCCGCGCGACTCTTGCACAATCGCGAATGCGTGCATGCGGCCGCGGCGGACGACTGCAAAGAAGCACACAAACTGAACACTTTGTCTGCAGAGTGTCGTGATTTTTTTTCCGTTTGGCCGCAGCTTTTTATTCGCTTGAGTACTATCGCTTTTCGCGTGTACATCTTTCCTTCAGCGTTTGAATATTTGCAATCGCAGCGCATTTTGGGTGGCCGTGTAAAGAATGTGAATTCTTTTTGCGTCATTTCTTTTGCTGGCTTCAAATTTGGCCTTTTGTTGTCGCTGCTTTTTATTCGGTTGCCCACAAACAAGTGCCGGAAAAATGCTCTGTTACTGGATTTATGTTGAGATAACTTTATAGCTCTAGAACAATGTTAAAATTAACATTTATATTACCTTTTTTATTTCAATCTTTAATGATATTCAAGATTTATTTAGAGAGATTAATTCCCAAAATGGAAAGGACGGTGTACTTGCTTCGAGTAAAAATACAGCTCAAGACGACAATAAAAATTATTTGCAATTACACAGCCGCACACAACCATTCTTAATCAGTGTGTTAATTTAATAATTAATAAATTTCGCAATACGGCTGACTGATGTAACGAAATGTGCGCAATAATGAAAACAGGACAGGGTGAGAGCAAAGAAAGTTTAAATCGTAATGAAATTATCTGTATATAAAATAGAAACTGACAATTGGCAACAGTCGGAAAATAAGTCATGAAAATATTTTTTAGCAAGGAGAAGTGGAATTTGTAACAGCCTAATTCAATTTCAATTTAACATGATTACGGCCGCCATTTGCTTCCGTCTGTCCCTCTCTTTCGCTTGAAAAATTCAGGCCCCACAATCATTTTTGATGAAGGACCTTTAAGCATGCGAAAAATGTATTTTTAAAGCGAGATTAAGAAAATGTATTTATTTACGACTCACAGAAACATAAAAACGATAATTATTTCCTGTATACAATTGTCTACATTCCTTGTACAAGATTTTTCGTTCATTATCATCCGCATGTGGCAAGTTAATTAAATTTCAATGTTGATGTATCCTCAATTCTTGGAAATGTCTAATGGCGTGCATTGTTACCAATATTTATGTCGGGCTCTATAAAGTCTCACTAGGGATTTTTCATTATTGTGTACACTAGACAATCAATTAAAAATGAAACGCAAACATCAATGTAGGGATTTGGTTTACGATAAGACAAGCAGTATCGTCCAGGACGAAAAGGGAGTGGGAGGTTAATTAACTTTCAGTAAGCTGATGCTTAAGTTGCTTGACATAGAACATAAATCGCACAAAACAATCTTTTTGTGATATTCTTTCACTAAGGCAAATGCGCGAAAAATTGTATAATCTTCATATCTATAAAAAGTGTCCTTAATACTCAAAACGTTGCTATAACGAAAAATAAGAAAGAATTTTTTTAATATTGACAACAATGTTTCCTCCTTTATTTCAAACGAGCAGGAGAAGTTCAGAACAGAAATTCTTATAAAAAGGAGTATTTTATCGTCGCAGATAAGAAGTTAAGTTCCACAAATCTTATTTTACAACCTAAAATATCCCTACAGGATCCTATAATGGTTGCTGTCACGAATATGATTAATCACTATAATATCTCAAAAACAATCCGAAATAATTTATATATAATATATAACATATTAGTTGTCCAACCATTTTATAATATTAATTGAAGAAAAAAAATTCATTAAGTCGAATAATTGTTTTTTATGTTCTACATGATTTCCACAATTTCATTCAATATATATTGTAAATTTCCCCTGTAAAGCTGTATGCTGGGCGTAACAGTATCCAAGACACCTAAGACGCTGCTGAATATCACAGCCAAAGATGTTTCTAGCTTTTGTCAATATTATATGGAAAAAATTATTCAGTATAACAATAATTTATCAATTTTTGTAATAGGTTTAATTATACGTATTTAGTTTTTAAAGATGTAAATATGATTTTTGTTGTACACATTTCAGTATATTTTGTTCAACTATCTTATTACGAATAAAAAAAATCCTCGTTAATAATTATAACTATAACTAAAAATTGCAAGAATTTGGGCACAAGCTTGCTGTAGCCAGTAAAAAGAGATTAAATTCTATTCCACCTCCTTTGCCATAAAAATTTCCCCGATGTGAGGGGCGTTTAATTTTTCTATTTCTTTTCTGCAATGACTTTATGAAGCATAAAATTCTCCATCTTCATTCCTCCTAAAAATGTTTTAATATTAATTTTTCCATTACATTATTTTGTTTTTTCGACTGCAGACTTAATAAGATTACAGCAAAAGTGAAATCTAATAATAAAGTCGACATCCAAATGAAAACACAAATAATTCATTTGTCTGCTAATGAGCTAATGAAAAGGTGTACAAATTTATCATCAAATATCATAAATTGGGCTAATTGATAAACCTGAGTACTTTTTGAGGATGGAGGCGTACTGATTGAACCACCACCACCACCACCACTAATGACATTTCCAGTGCTCTCAAATTAAATTATTCAAATTTAAATTATCGTACTATAACAACAGCCGCCCATAAACATGGCGAATAAAAATTCATGTAGCCGTGGCAGTGACGAAATGGAAGCGTTGTAAAAATTGTCCTTGCACATTACAAGAGGCGAGGAAGCATTTAAAATCCACGACGAAATTGTCATTGACGTTTATGTATTCGATCAATATTTGAATGTTCGTTCTTTTTATTTTTTTATTTTTTATTTTTTCATTTCTTTCTTGTTTTGTTGTTATTATTATCAATTGAAATTCAGCACTTTGGCAGTCCTGTTTACAAATTGGCAAGCGCGCTAATGTAACAAAAAGTAGGCAAACGAATTACGAAGCTGAGGGGGTGGCCTCGGCCGTATATAGCTTTTTATTGCCTTTGAGTAATGTCCTTCATTAAAGCTTGTTCTTACAATCAATGTGCTGATAGAATTCTTCGATTGAAGTGATGAATCCGTATATTTTGTATTGTTTTCATTATGTTGCAGATTTTTCTGTACGATTTCATTTTGTAAGGCGTGTTTTATGTTGAAATTAGGCTCAATCAATCAGGGTATGTTACACAAATAAATATATAGCCGAGCACTGGAGCCTATACCAACACGAACAATACAATGTATTTTCATTTCATTCAGTTTAGTTAAATATTTTGAAAAGCAATCAAAATGCGGCGTTTCTGCGCGCGGTTTGAGTAATCCAAAAAGGCAACGTTTTTACAAACCTCAGCTCTGCTTTTGGAAGGGCTCGACGGGACATTCAGATAAATAATGGAATCAGGAGTTGAATTCTATTATATTTCAAATATTATTATTTAATAACGCAAATTTAATTGAAAATATTCTCTTTTTTTAAGTAATCTTTTAACAAAAGAGATTAATCTTTGCGCGGTTTCGCGTCCTAAAGGTGCTCTTTTATTTCAAAGAAGAAAAGTTATGAGCCGTAGTTGGTCCTACAAAACGTCGTTTAAAATTGTTAAACAATTCAGTTTCTTAAACTAGTTTATATATATAATTAACCTATTCAGATAAGTGGGATAAAATGACGCACAAAAGTCGCTGCCAGACCAATAACACCACTTACGAGAATCTCCAGACTGTAGAGTATGATTATTTGGATTATGCTACCCTGGTACAATGAGATATTGTTGCAAAGCACTTTCATGCCCCCTCGAGCGGTATCTCAGAGATCTTTCTTCCACATGCTATGCCATTTATGCTACAGAGTCGAGCGGTGAGCTCTTAACACAAGCCTTTGCTTCCCATTTCATACAGAAAATGTGCACTCGTTCGCAGCTCAAACACCCATTTTATCATGCTATATCATAAATATATACATTATACACAGCAAATGCCTTCAAACTTAACTCTTTACTCTGTGGGATGGATATGAAAATATCTCAATTTATGTGCCGCAATTCATAAATAATACGAAAACTTTTTATTCGCCATCAGAAAACTTGTTGCTTATAACTCGCAAAGAGCTCGATTGCCTTTAGGCGCAACTGGCATATCTTTGCTGGATGCTTCTGTGCGCGCATTAACTGTATATGTGCGAGTACCGCCGAACAATATATCCTTGTATACGCCGAATCAACCCCCAAAATGTGTTCAATCTGCCTTTTATTGCACTATACACAAGTCACACAAATCCTTATCCACGTGTATACGCGTAAATATATATACATAGAGAGAGAGTTGAAGGGATATGTCGTCTGTTGTTCCACCTGTCTGTGCAGCAAGGATTAAGGTGTTTGAGAAGCTTGTGCACGCATTAAGAGTGAGAGTCGTAAAATAAAAATTAAAATCAAATTTCATAACATTAAAATTTAATTTAAAAGCATTTTGTTTACGACAACGTTTTACTGGCACCGAATTCCATTTGTGTGTTTCACCTTGTGAACGGTTATACGCCTTGGCAGATGTAAACCGGATGTGACACCCCATCTGCGCCGCCCCACAATCTGTATGCTACTGACAAATACACTGGTATTGGAGCACCCCCGCCAAGGTACATGTGCGTACTTTATAAGATGACAAAATAAAAGTCATTTGAATTTATTGTTGGTGTATTTGGCTAGGATCATCATCATCATTGCCGACTTGCTTTAGTCTTTATATATGCTGATACGCTTTCTCCTTTCACTCCATTTTAAAATTATGTGGATGTATAATAATATGAAGACATTCACCCCCCCATCTTGGGTCTCCTCTCTCATTTTTATAGCATTTTTAGCCGTCGTCTTTATTTCTGCGCCCTCAATTTGATTGTACCGCATTTGATGTGGTGTTATAGCTCTAAATACATTTTTTTTTATTTATTTATGTCCGATGATTTATAATCAATAAATATCATAAAAATACAGATTGAAGCTACACTCTTTCCTTTGCGGTAATACTATGAATCAGGAAATACATTTCAGTCAGTCAAAAAACAAATAAAATAACCATAAAAAAAAATTGTATTGATGGATATATTTTACACGGTTTCTTCAAAGATCCTTAAATTTTTAAATTTTACAGTGAACGTAACATGACAAAATGATACTTAAGGACATCAAATAGATAAAAAAAATGTAATGTTCGTCCTTTGTCCTGATTTTTCAAATATTTTTGATCGCGATAATCATAAAAGGAGACTATTCTACCACCGGTTGATGACCAAATTAAGTCGTAATTGGAATCCACCCTCAATGTATTCGTACAGATAAAATGCGCCAGTATACCAAAAGTGGATGTGCCAATAAAGGTTTATGTAAATATTCGTATTCCTATAAACTGCGAACAGTGAAAATTTGCTGTAACCAAAATTGATGATGTCATTCTATGGGAAAGTTTGCCTCTTTTCTTGGTTCTGCGAATCACATTTAACGTTTACCTGCGAAAAAATGCCCTAACCCGACCGTCCGACAAGTGGGGTGCCACATTCTCAACCGGATATTCATAAAATACATACAAAAATATATACAAAAAAAAAGAACGAAATATACACATAAAGAAACAAAAATGCGATGCCATAAAATGGGAAAATACGCTGAAGGTGATATGCGAATTTAGAGGGCATACTGGAAAATCTACTGCGCCATAAGGACACAGTTTGCAAAATATGTGAGACCGAAGGGCTTTTGTGGATTAAATCCACTCAATTCTCAGCGCTGTACACTGATAGTCTGGGAAAGCAGCACAGTGCATAGCTGCAACGAACGGCGTGAAGGTAAACGGCTGCATCTGCAGGTGAAGTGTTGTACTTTTTGTGTCTGTGCGTCATGTGCATTCTGGTAGGAGGCAAAACCGACGTATTTCTGGTCTTGCTTTTTAAGTATGCGGCCACTTTTCCTATTTTCCTAGCACTAAACGGTATGTTGTGGCAAAGCTGCCGACTGCCGGCCACCCTGCATTCTGCATCTTCCTCGTATGCATATGGGCGGCGTTCCACTGTTCCACGGTTCATATGTGCTTGACTGTACGGAGCTAACTCATTGAATCACAAATTAGATGAAATGCAAACAGCCGCAACTTTGTAGCGACAACGTTTACAAGCAAAAATTAATCACATTTATGACCGCGGGCATTCCACCAGCATTCGAGAAGGATGTTAGTTATTGGAACTTGGGACTTGGTACTTGGAGCTGGCAAGTATGGGGCGAGATAACGTGCTTTGAATTTTTATCGGCAGAGATTCTTCGAAATGAATCCATTAAAATTAGGTTATACGGTGCTGGGTGCACAAGAGTTCACATGGACGTCCGCCATTGCCTCCAAATGTGATTTTATGTTCTCCGCAATAAATATTCTGCATAGTTCATCTCTATTTTCCTTATTTTTTTGTTTTTAAATATGACGAATCATTATAAGAGCATCGCTTTTGAGGAACAAGCAAAAAAAGGACACCGATGACTATTGCCGCTTTCGGGTGTACGATAAAAAATGCACACTTTACATGAAACAGAGGGAATTCATTACACGAGGACGTGCTTAGTTTGTCAAGTCGCCTGATATGCGGCTAATGTGAGGACTGCTGGCTGCTACGTCCACTTTTTTTATTCAAACTTTTTTTTTTATTGTTGGTTTATTTATTTGGTTCCAAGCTTATTGGTGACATCTAAAATGGAAGAGGAGGCTTACATAAATTTTATGAGGAAACGACGTCAATTCGTTATGATGTGAGTTTTCAATATCAAGATGACGCAAGTTCGAGCTTGTTACACTTTCGCATAATTTATGGAAAAGATTTCACGTATTGCTCGCATCAGTATGACGTAACATCGGAGTTTTATTTAATGGTTTGGAATTGAAAAGCTTATACATTTTTGGTTGAAAAACAATCTTAAGATTTTTATGTCTATTTTATCGAGAAACTGTCTATGGCTGTCTGTCGAGTCGTTAAAAACTTTAAATAGAAACTGGATGTGTACTTTTGTGTGGTGAAAAGAAAAGGCTTAAAGTAGCCAAGAAGTTAACTTTGTCCACTCCTAACCAGCCACCTAATTGTATACATAACTTATGGTAAACACTAAAGTAATGCTCGTTCACCTCGCAGCCGCACAATGAAACATAAATAGATACCCAAAAACTTTAGCAGGCAAGAATAATACAAATTTGCGAAATTGAAGAAGTTAGACATGCCGGCACACCGTATAGATAAATCATATTGAATTGAGAGGACTTTGCCAGAATAGTAACCACAATCAACTGTATCACAAGCTGGAGGTCATCAGCTTTGTTAATCATCAAAAGTTTAGCAAATCAAAAGTTTATATATGGTCGACGATATGCGACAGTTACATAAACAACATCAGAAAACGTGCTGCTGTTGTGAATGACATTGAGAGTCAACCATTTCCACCATACGTCAATACTCCTGCTAACTCCTTGTCAAATATAATTAATGAAACTTTATCGGAACAAAAGCAACGGACAGCAGCGTCCTAAGAACAGCCATACAACACGCACATTTAATATTATGTAGCCGTTTTCAAGGAATTTACATCGAAGCTGCTGTGTTTTCACCTTTACCTGAAATTCCATCTTAAAACGATTCCTCTTTCTGGTATTTTGGTCATTTAAAGGACGTTAGTCTTCATGTCATCAATTATGGAGCCTATAATTTTGTGATTGCGTTGCTGTGCGATGGTGCGTTTAGGATGTTGGATGTTTGCGTGTATAGCTCGCATATATAACGAAAGTGAACGCAAAGAAATCAGGAACTGTGTAAGATAAATGTAGAACAAGCTTAGAGATAAATGACAAGATGGTGACAAGCGGACTAAACAAATGGTCGACACGAATATTACCCCAGACTTGGGGATATACGCCCGCATCTGGCGATAATGAAACATCAAAATAACCACAATGATTTAACAGGAGGTGCAGAAAGCTGAAAGGACACCAGAAAACATACAAAACGGGGAAAAAGGTACAACATGGCTTGAATGGCACCCATGTAGCGGTTCAAAGCATTCCTGCTATCGCGTTTCCGGATTTTTGACATTGTTTAACTGAACAGAAATCACAATTAAAAATTCATCAAAAGAAGAAAAACGATAAAACGCTTAAACGTGATCTTAGAGAGATAATTAAAATTCCTGAAGTTGTCGTATAATTTAAGAATGAATGAGCAGTGTCAACTTAAAAGAGCTTACGCTTGTTATGTGAAGTTGTGAAATATTCTGTTGATTCTCCTTTCTGTGATGCATTTTTGTATTTTAATTAAAAATACGATTGTTGACAATTTTAACTCTTTACTCATGAAAATATAAAAAAAATCTTAAATATACAATTCAAATTGAAACTTTTCTATGTGAGAAAAGTTGCTTAAGACATTTTACTTTAAGCTGGCCAACTATAAATAACAATTGAGCCAAGAAAATGTTTGTAATTGCCACAATTAATTCCATTGCAAGTTAGCAGCTTTCAATTTTTCACCTATGCTATTGGCTGTCCTTTTATTTTATAATTTTCCGAAGAGTTAAGCTTTAGCCAATACATATTGAAACAACAAGAAACTATTCGGTATTAATAAGAAAACTTTTCAAATAAAAACCGTTTCTAAAATCAATTTTGAAAATCAATTATACAGAACGATGTGTGAGCAATATGTACGCGCCAACATCATTGCAAATGGCGGAATGAAAGTTTCGAAGCGAATCCGACTTTCAGTGAACATACAATGGATTATTAAAATGAAATTAAAGGCTGACCCTATGCCGCATTTGGAAGCCAAACTGCGATCGGGCTGCATATTATGTCTGGCTTTGGCAATATCATCCATGTTTTCGACTTTCATGGCTCGTTCAGCGTTCACTTACACCCATTAAATGAATATTGATCCATCCAACTCTTCAAATCTCCTAGTTCACTATTTTAATATTCAAAAAACTAAGGTTTATCTAAATAGGTCCTTTTCTACATTGACCTTGAGAGTTGTTAGACTCATGTTTTCTTTGAAAATCAAATAAACTGATTCTATTTAACAATTTAGGAAATCGATTTTTATTTAACATCAGCAATAAAACTTGGAGGTGTTTTCATCACCATGTTGCGCTCAATCAAAAGCTTGAGCTTCCACACGAACAATGCCATAAAGGATGTCTGCCTGCTGTTGAAATTTACATTAACTCTCCATGTAAATGGATTTTATGCCCAACCATAAAATCTACAACAGCCTTCAGCCTTCCAACTGAACTCCACTGCCGACATTCAGTGCGCTCTTGAGCCGTTTTGAATTTCATACAATATATTTAAACACAATGGATGCTTTAACAGTCCAGATTGAATCTTGATTTAAATCAGTTCAATTTGTAAGCAGAATTTTCGAATAACTTCATTTCAACAATAATCTTGTAAATCAATAAGCTCAAGGGCTAGTCGCTGCTTATTTTATTCTCCAGCAATTTTCTGCCACCTTTCATATTATATACCATGCTATACATGATCAATGTACACGCAAAATCCAGATGATTAAAAACATCATTATAAATTTATGTATAATACTAAAAATGTAATCAGACATAAGAAATTTATTTGATTAATAGAAAAAGATAAATAAATAAGTTACAATTTAATAAGAGAAGTGTATCTACAAAATATTACACTTTAGGCTGCGCACTGAAAATTTTCCATTCTTCTTCTTCTTCTTGCTGCGTCGCTCTTTGTCCTTACGTATTTCCCTCACCAACGTGTAGAACGCTTCATCAATGCCCATACGCGTTTTCGCTGATGTGGCCACAAACGGAACGCCAAAGTGACGCGCCATGTCTTGCATTTCGTCCAAACCGACAGCCCAGGTGTCCAAGTCGCATTTATTGCCGACCAACACCATCGGCACGTGATCAACGTCCTTGACACGTTTAATCTGCTCCCGATACATGGCAATATCCTCAAAACTCCTGGCACCATTCACAGCAAACACCAACAGAAATCCTTCACCTGTCCGCATGTACTGGTCACGCATGGCTGAGTACTCCTCCTGGCCGGCCGTGTCCAAAATATCCAGCAGGCAGATTTCGCTATCAATCACCACTTGTTTTCGGTACGAATCCTCAATGGTTGGATCGTATTCATCCACAAACTGATTCTGTATGAGTTGAATTGTTACGGCTGATTTGCCAACACCACCAGCACCGACGACTACCAGCTTGTACTCAGTCATTTTGTAGTTACACGTACTTTTCACGTAAAGAAATACAAACTAGTTTAGGACAACGTCTCTGTCTCAATGTCAGAAACATAATGATCTTCTAATTTTTTGTTCACAGATTTAAATAGTTTAAATCAAAAAATTACCTGAAAACATATTTCATATCAGTTTAAGTCATTAGCAAGCGTTGAAGTGACTTTAACGTTCGCGAATTCAACCCCCAATAAAGGCATCCACCATTTTATGCTTGTATAGTTAATTAGCTTTTGGAGTTAATGACATTTTAATTGTTTCTTTTAAAATGTCTCAAGTGTTCTGATTATATGGTGTTTTTTTTTATTATTTTCTTAAGAAAATATTCCTAACTACTCATTGAATCCGATAGTTTGGTGTTCCAGGGGCCTAGGTATTTCTGCTACCACTTTTGTGGACCATAATGCTATTAACTTTACTTAATTGTGGTATAAAGTATAACAATAATTAAGGTA